>JAOBSW010000164.1:0-95726 GCA_026214975.1 Gentiana macrophylla | reverse complement strand
CTTCTCTTTTAGATCGATTTTCTCTCATTTTCTACGGTTTCATTAGATTAAACTTGGTTTAAAGTATATTAGCTTAGATTAATCGTAGATCGTTGTAATCTGTTGATTCTCGAAGATAGCTTGGCGTTATTGTGGGATTTCATTCGGTGGATCGATTTTCTCGGCATGATATATTGATATTTCATTTTCATTTCTTGCTCTTGCTTTCAATCATGGTTTATGTTAGCTTTGATGTTGTGTTCTTCTTGTTTTTCTTGTTATGATGAGTAACTGGTTTTCCAATAGTCGAGATATGTGAGCCTTGAAAATGAATCCTTAGCTCGTTGATTGAAGTGTTTGATTTTATGATTGTTATTCTCGATGTTGTTTTGTTCTAGAACTTATGCCTAATGGCGTTTATTGAACTCATGACTCGATAATCATTATCACCGTGACTTCTTTACATATGTATTTTGCGAGAGGTGTGGGAAAAGAGTTCTAGGATCACCGCGTGTAAAACCATTGAGTTGTTGATTCGGTTTAAGTGTGTGAGTTTATATCGTTGTTAACAGCGTCTCGTACGGCGTGGGCCGTGTCGAAGTCGATTAAATCCGGTCGGCGGACTATTGAATTCGATATGGAAGCTAGGTTGTTGAAGTGGCGTTTAGTTTGGAAATAGGAGACGACACCCTTCAGCGATACGAGAACATTAGAGTTTGTGGCTGAACACTTCGGAAAGCGAGTTAGGGTTAGAGATTAGTTGGTTGGATCATAAGCTCGGCTATCTCTTTTATATAGTTTAAAATCTTTGTTTTGTATATATTTAATTTGTAGAACCGGTGATCGACAAATCACCACGTTCAATATATGTGTTGACTGAACTAGGGGCCAGACCGACTTTGAGTACTCGACCCAGTTCATGTGGGATCGACCTTGACTCACCAATTCTAGGCTCTGATTGACCGGTACAACGCGGTGAGATTGGAAACTTAGAAAAGGCCGATCAAGTTTTAAAGCGCCGTTGCGAATCCGATTGATATCTTGTAAGTTAGTTGAGTTCTTAGGATTAGAGTGCGTTTTCTTATTTATTTTCTATGTATAGTTTGTTTTATTTGTTTTTGTTGAAGTGTCACACCATCTACTCCGTAGTGGTAGTGACTTGATACCGTGATTGTGTTCGTGTTGTTTCCTTGGTTTGATTAATAGATCCTCGCCGGGAAAGTGAGTTCGTTGTTACGTGCAATGGACTCAATGAACAAATAAGTGGTGGTGAGATTGAGCCCGTGTTTCTCATATTTCATTTTCGGGGGTGCTCGGTTCCTCTGATTTTGGTGAGGAGATGCAAAGTTTGCTCTCATACTGGCACAACTATCCTTGACCTAGTTGGGGTAGAAAGTCGAGTGAGGGTATGGCTTCGAGAATGTACTTTTATTGCTTTTCTCTCCTCGTGTTTCCTTTGTGTTTCTTTAGTTTGTATTTTGATACTTGGGTAAGTTTTGATGTAATATAACCGAAGAAGTGTGTTTAGGGGCTAGTTTTGGTATTTTTGTTTTGATAAGCTATGGTGATCCGTCAAGTTTCATTTGATATCTCTCATTTTGTGTATTCTTGGATGTTGTTTTGCTTGTTGATATTACTTGGTACCTGGGAGGACTTTACTACGGATGTCACGTGATCGTACTATCGCTTTTTCGATTTATAAGCTAAGTTTTCTACCACTTATCGTTAAGTGTTTGGTTTTAAAGTAGGGGTGGTTGGTTTAGTTTCAATGTTTCATTTTCATGTTGAGCGAGTTATACTTAGTGATTGTTTTCCTTTAGTGTAAATGAGTGGTATTTAGAAATTTTGATGCCTTTGACATTGGTTTTGATACATTGAGCACATAGTTTTGCTTTGATAAAACATATAGTGATTATCACGAATGCATTTCATTTGAGTTGGGATCTTGTATTGAGAATGTAATAGTTCTATCACGTTAACTTCGACTTCATGAATCACCTTGACTAGTGAGCGATTATGGTAGCTATTAATGACCCGATTACAGAACTTATATTAGTAACCGAGGCAAAATAGAAAGGTCGGTCTTGGTTAGAAGTGCGGGATGGCGGTTTTGTCATTCATTTTGACCCGATTAGAGCAAAGGCCAACCTAACCCGATTAATCCATTGTTACCCTCTCTAAGCCTTTTGTAGGGTGGTTAGGCGCCACCCGAACTAGCCTTTCGTGTTCTTAGCCCGTGAAAATCGATGTCCACTAACTTTATTTTGATCTCGTATCCTTGAATACCTTGCAATTCGACTTGTTTGTTCGCACATTTTTACGATCTTGAGGTATTGATGAGGCGTAAGTAATTATATGGTCGTGATTCTGAGTTGTTTGGAAAGAGGAATGTAACAATGTGCGGTTGTGGCTATTGATAAAAATTTTTGATGTATAGTATCTTTTTTTCATGCTTTGATTCAAAAAAAAAAAAAAAAAAAAGTGGTGTTTGTTTTTATAGTGTGTTATAAGTCCAAAAGGACTAAAGTGTTGTTTATTGAAGGAATGTGAAGTTAATGTTAGGGTTTGGATTTCGTTTTTATATATAGTCGGAAGATTGAAGGCAGCGTTGATACCGAGTTTAGCGTTTATTTTTGACTTGGTTAAAGCTCTCTTGCACTTTCTTCTTTCTATTTTATCGTAAATATCCCTTTCGTTAGCCCGACCCGAAACAACATTACAGCCCTTCAAGTCTGCTTGACCGTCACTAGACTTTGATTGACCTCGATTGGTGGAGATGTTTACGATGTATAAGCTATGGTGTAGCCTCGGTACATTAAGCGTCTATAATCTAAACGGTCGTAGTTGATAAATGTTGAAGAAAGCTATTCACACACACATTCTCTTCTCAATACAAGGTAGAACCTAAATCATAGAACATTTGTGTCAATTACTTGTGTTTTACCATTTCAATTCTTAAAGACTTGATGTATGATAGCAATGTTGACTCCATCTTTATTTTTAGAATCGCTCATTTTGCTCGAGCGATGTGCGGCTGAGTAGGGGGTAGTTGATGAGAGTCAAATTGACTATCATTTTCTATGTATTTATACTGTTTATACTACAAAAACCATATGTTTCGGGGACATTTGGTTTGTATTTTGATGTATTTACACCTTGGTTATCATTTTAGGGACCTAGGGCGTAAAGTCAAGGATTCTCGGTCTTTCGGTGTAATTTATTATACTCTCAGGTCACCACTAGTGTCTGTAGGGATTACGTGTGGTTTTGTTATGATTTTGTACAGGACTTAGGTGTTTGAGATGCCGGGCGATTTACGAGTTGGAGCAGTGCCCGAAGCTTAAGCGTTCAAAGGGATCAAAATTCGTTGGTACTACAACCATACCCTACGTTGATCTGCATTTTGATCCACCTTAGAGGCATTTTCTGGACTGTACATCTTCATGAAAGTTGTAGACATTTGAATCAACTTTCCAATGCATTTTCAATCACTTGATTTAGAGGTCTACATATAAGTTATCACTGATTTACTGAAGGTGTGTCGGAGAAGGTCGGCGGGCGCCCGTGAATGCGTTTTTAGCTCGAAGAGTTCTTGATCAATTTGTGAAGGAAATAATATGAAGAAGCGGGCGCTGTCGATCTGACCGCCCGCTAACAGCCCAGATCTGAAAAAACACTTTAAATACCCCTCATTTTGATCTAGATCGAAGCCGCTTCTCTTTTAGATCGATTTTTACTTTTTACTGCGGTTTTCATTAGATTAGCTTAGTTTAGAAGTATATTAGCTTAGATTAGTCGTAGATCGTTGTAATCTGTGATTCTCGAAGATAGCTTGGCGTTATTGTGGATTTCGTTCGGTGGATCGATTTTCTACGACATGATATATTCGGTATTTCATTTTCATTTCTTGCTCTTGCTTTCAATCATGGTTTATGTTAGCTTTGATGTTGTGTTCTTGTTGTTTTATTGTTATGATGAGTAGCTAGTTTTTCCAATAGTCGAGATATGTGATAGCCTTGAAATCGAATCCTTAGCTCGTTGATTGAAGTGTTTTGATGTTATGATTGTTAGATTCTCGATGTTGTTTTGTTCTAGAACTTATGCCTAATGACGTTTATTGAACTCGCGACTCGATAATCGTATCACACGTGGCTTTTTACATATGTATTTTGCGAGGCGGTGCGGGAAAAGGGGTTCTAGGATCACCGTGTAAAACCGGTGAGTTGTTGATTCGGTTTTGTGTGTGAGGTTTATATCGTTGTTAACGAGCGTCTCGCCGAGCATAGACCGTGTCGAGTCGATTAAATCGGTCGATGGATGTTGAATTCGATATAGGAAGCTAGGTTGTTGAAATTGGCGCTTAGTTTGGAAATAGGAGGCGACACCCTTCAACGATGCCGAGAACATTAGAGTTTGTCGAAACACTTCGGAAGCGAGTTAGGGTTGAGAGTAGTTGGTTGGATCATAGCTCGGCTATCTCTTTTATATAGTTTAAAATCTTTGTTTTGTGTATATTTAGTTTGTAGAACCGGTGATCGACAAATCACCACGTTCAATATATGTGTTGACTGAACTAGGGATGAGACCGACTTTGGTACTCGCCCAGATTCCTTGTGGGATCGACCTTGACTCACCAATTCTAGGCTCTGATTGACCCGGTACTGCTTTGCCGGTGAGATTGGACACTTAGAAAAGGCCGATCCACGAACAAAGTGAGAAGAACAAAAGCTGAGCATGGCGACTTTATGTGGGCGGAGCTTCAACAAAGAAGGAGCGGAGGCGGGACTCTACTCATTAGCCCAAAAGGTGAAGAATTCCCGTATGCTCTTCATTTTGACTTTCAAGCTACTAACAATGAGGCGAGAATATGAAGCTTTGATAAGCTGGATTAAACCTAGCACATAAGCTAGGGGTGCAAAATCGAAAGTCTACACGGACTCACGACTTGTAACAAATCATATCAAGGGAGAATATGAGGCAAGCGAAGGCCAATGAAAAAATACCTGCGGATGGCACAAAGGAAATGCGAGAATTTCTTAATGGTAGAAGTGGAACAAATAACTCGGGACCCAAATACGAAGCGGATGCTTTATCAAAGCTAGGATCAATTTCTTGTCCAACAAAAGGTGTTGGTTGAAGCGATTAAAGCGAAAGAGTTGTAATGAGATTGAAGTACAACCAATCACACAGTGAAACTTGGATGGATCCAATTATAATGTATCGAGAGATGGAAGGCTTCTGAAGATAAAAATGCGCACCAGACAAGCGATAAGACTCTCAACCCGGTATGCTCTGTTCAACGATGTTATCTCAGAAAAATCCTATCACGACACCACTGGTTGAAGTTAAATCACTCAGGGCGAAGGAGATTATGTCTTGAGAAATCCATCTCCAGGAATTTGTGGAAATCATTTGGGAGCAAGAGCTCTAGCGAAAATCACGGGCTTTTAGGGTGTTCTGGGCGAAAATGCAAGGCAGCGAAGAATCTGGTGAACTTGCGAGGACATGCAGTGCATAGAAATTTATCACGTAATCTGTATAGGAGATGATACCAATTGTATCTCCATGGCCTTTTGATCAATGGGGAGTAGACTTAGTGGGTCCACTACCCGAGCACCAGGAAATTTCAAGTTTCTAGTGGTGGCGGTAGATTATTTCACCAAGTGGGTGGAAGGCGAACGCTGACCACCATCCACGGTGACCAAATACCGAAATTCCTATGGAGAAATATTACGTGCCCGATCGGAATTCCTAAAGTACTCATCTCGATAATGGCA
This sequence comes from Gentiana macrophylla, assembly GCA_026214975.1. Taxonomy (NCBI): domain Eukaryota; kingdom Viridiplantae; phylum Streptophyta; class Magnoliopsida; order Gentianales; family Gentianaceae; genus Gentiana; species Gentiana macrophylla. The sequence goes on along the minus strand of JAOBSW010000164.1, from coordinate 89,970 downwards.
CACAATTTGAGGATCAAGGAGTGCAGGACACAGTGCACAAACCTAGAATTTCCCAACACTTTACATCGATGGCCTATCCACAAGCCAATGGCGGTGAAGCGGAGACCAACATCTGAGATAAAGCGAGGATTGAAGAAAGGTTGGAACAAGAGGATCTCATTGGGTAGACCATCTTCCAAACATCTTGTGGGCATATAGAACTACCCCAAATCTTTTGCTACACGAAACTCCATACTCTCAGCATACGGATGTGGCGATAATTCAGCGAGAGATTGGACACAAATCTCGGGGCGAAATTATCTTGTCGAGAAACACAGGAGGTAGACATGCTACATATCAGGGCAGGCTGGAACATAAGCGAGATGTTGCAACGTCTGAGATGGCCAAGTACAAGCGAGAGGATTGCCAATACTTCAACTCAAAAGTTATAGAGTGCGTATTTTAAAGAAAGCGATTTAGTCTTGGGCGAAATGATGCCCGATAAGCAAGGCCTGTGAAAAAACTAGACCCAAGCCGGGAAGGTCCTATAAAATTATCAAAGTGCATGGAAAGGATCTTATCAAGCTGGCTAATGCCTCTGGAAAAACCATTCTGAAAATTTGGAATCTTTGTTCATTTAAAAATTTTTCCTTAAGATAATTTTATTTTATTTTATTTTCTTAAGTAATGTTATCTGAATATATATCTTTTGTGATAATCTATGTGGATATTTTAACTTGTGTTGAAACACGCAATTAAGTCAGGATGCTTGAAAATCGAGCGATAATTTTGCAGGCGCAAAAAATTTACGAAGAAGGCAATTAAAAATATAAGTGCCAAACTTACGGCGCATGGGCATTTAAATGAAGAACAATCAAAAATATAAATGCCAAAGTTGCAGTGCAAGGGCATTCTGGGCAGAGAACCCAATTAAAAAATATAAATGCCAAACTTGCAGCGCAAGGGCATTAAAGCGGCGGGCCCAATTAAAAATACAAGTGCCAAACTTGCGGTGCAAGAGCATTACAGGCGATGGACCCAATTAAAAATATAAATGCCACACTTGCAACGCAAGGAACATTACAAGCGAAGGACCCAATTAAAATATATAAGCGCCAAAATTGCGGTAGCGAGGAATTACAGGCGAGAGGACTCCAATAAAATAGTGCGGACTTGCAAGCGCAAGTAAAAAAAAATCGAGTGTCAAACTTATTTGTGCAAGGATATTACATCTTTGTGCACACAAGTAATATATATATATAAAAAAATATTTAACTTGCGTTGCAAGGATATTGATCTGAGCATTAATGTCCTATGTATCAAACTAACAAGGCATTTCTGTGCATCTAACTATAGAGATAAAGAAGATAAGGATAAATAATCCAAACTTCTTTGCAGCGCAACAAGGAGATAACACTCTAAGCCCAGAAAATATCAAAAAAGAAGCAGATTCAAATATTTCAAATGGTCAAAGTATCATCCAAAAGCAAGATCAAATAGAGTTATTACATCAAAAACTACTACAAAAGTGCAGAAAAAATTCAAAGTTTTCAAGGATGCATATAAATTAAGAAGAAGGAGGAGGCGGAGAGGCATGCGGGTTTCTTCTTGGCATACTATGAATGATATCCTCCCTCTTGTACTCATCGTACCAGCTTAGTGAAGATTTAGCCGCTTTCTTATCATATAGCTTTGTGATTAGGCGAGTGCTAATCACTAAGTCAATTGGTTTAGCTTCATCAACACCAAGGGTGTATCCTCTACCTTGAAGCGAGGAGCCAATATGATCTGGATTTCCTTATAAGTTTCGGGAGCGACTTTATATCCACTGCAGCGACCTTCGGATAATATTACGCGAGGAGTCTCTTCCATCGCCTCACGATCTCATCAAAATCATTCTTCATCTTCTTCACTTTGTGGCAAGATGCTATTGATGCTCTTCGTTTCATTTTCTTGATTTGTTCGTCCACTGAGTTTTAGTTGCTCCTCTTGGGTGAACATCGGACCCTCAACTTTAGCAAGATCGACTTTCAATTGCTCGATCTCTGGCGCGGCAGCGACCTCACGAAGATTCCAAACTAGCCACTTGGCATTAGCCTCATCCAGGTGAACAACCTTACATTGCGAGCGAAATATCCTAGCCATGCTAGAGGTTTTCTTATGCAAGGATTTACCCGGTGGTAACAACGCAAAGGACAAATCTCGAAAGATAGAGATTAAAGAAAAATGAAAATCTTACCAAAAAGCTACTTACGAGAATCGGCAAAGTCTTGGCGGGACTTATCCTCTAAGTTAAAGGAAGAATCACTTGCGAGCTACGGAGGAAGTGGACCTATGTCTTTTCTTACATCTTAAAAAAGCGGTCATTAGAGGCACAACACTCAAGCGATGGGTGTACCAGGAAGATCCTCTTGAATAGTCGAGATACACGGGGATTAAGCGTGCTCGAGAATGTTACGATCGGAAGGATTGGCAATGGAAATGGTTTCTGGCGGCATTGCGAGTCAAGGCTTACCTCCACGGCTTCTTGCTGGCGGAAGCCTCACCACCTTCGGGGATTACAAATAAGGTCCTTCGAGAATCTTACAGCACTTGTTACTGTTTCCTCCGCCATAAATCGGCATCAATGTTCATCAAATCATCCCACATTGGCGCTACAAAGAGGAAGAATAATCAAGATATATTCAAAAAACAAAAGTAAGTAAAGTCAAACATACATTTTAGTATTGTTCCTTGGTAAATTCTACATAACCACAAGGCCCATGGATGAGAAGGTTGGCGACATCCACGATCTTGAGGCGATAGTGCTCAAAGTCAAAGTGATTTTATTCTTTGGAAAGGTATTTAACCAAAGTTGCATCTATATGGTCCTCAGGTTTATCCTTCATGGAAGAAGTATTCCAACGACCAAGATTCACCTCGGTGTTGTGCTTCACAAAAGAAAGCGCTCGACCACTTCTTCTTGGTCTTATCTTTCTTGGATAGGGAATGATGTGGCTTAACTTACCGGATCTACAACAAAAGTGATACCATCCTCCACTACCTGTGTCAATTGACACCGGTAAAAGTTCTAAGCAGTTTCTGAGAGAAAGGAGTGGTGTTCGAGCGACACCAAATCATGAAACCTACATGAAATTTACTTATTTGTTTGGGTGTATTTGACCAACCCCCAATTTGTAGTACTTCATCGCCTCAATATATCCAGGAGAGAGAGGGAACCTTAACCCACTATGAAGCTGATCAGCATATACTGTGCAGAAACCTGCTGGGGGATTGTAAGCATATTCAGTAGGTTTGGGAAGAACAACTGCAAAAAGGTCAGTACGAATCTAATAGGTTTTCAATAAACCAGCCATCTCTGTTTTGGTCATCTTGCTAGCCACACCATGGCAAGCCATTATAGCTTTGGTTTTATCAAATTGATTGATCTCCCTTTTTAGAGTATTCAAAAAGGCAGAGTGGTCTTCTGGATATTGATGGACAATGGAAGTAGGAGTAAAAATCCCAAGAGGAAGAAGATGAGAAGGCAAAAGACCTGAGAGGTTATCCCCAGCGCGGTGGAGGTATTTCTCAAATCAATCGAAAAGGACGGATGATCAATGTTCACTCTGATTTGAGGATTAGGAATGAGGTTAGAGGAATTCACTTCTTCACTCTCTCTTGCTATAGAAATCTTTTACGGAGACTCAAACAACCTTCTACTGGAACCAGCTAGAAGCGATGTGGCTCTCAAACTAAGTGAAACGAAAGAAGATTCAAAAGAAGTAGAAAAATAGTATAGAAAGCAGAGACTTACTTATAGCTATTTGAGGCACGATTCCAAAGGTGCGAAATAGAAGAATTGTATGACAAGAGGATGATTAAGTGACAAGAAGTGGAAGCGACGTATGGGTTCGATTCACAGTTATAATGATAACCGGTGGCAACTTGGCCTCGTTTTGCGATATAATAAAGATGGAAGTTAAAACGCTTCAGACAAGGGCAGTTGTGAAGCAGTCCACCCCACTCTGGGGGGACTTATGATGATATATGCCCACTTGGGTGGATTATTAAATAATTGGGCGGGCCAGTATAAAGATTGGACAATAAGGACAAATAGCCCACTAAGCGAGACTCATGTGGCGGCCCAGATCAAAGCTGCTTTGGGCGAGAATAGTCGAGGCGGGACTCCACCAGGTTACGGCGAGCATTATCTCTGGGCGAATAACCCGGCTGAGCATGGCGAAGGCCGAGTCAACAACGTCTCGACTACTTACAGGCGTGGGTAGACCCCACGTCTGTAAGGTCCAGAGATAGCGATAATAACTTCCCGGTAAGCAAGGAAGAGAAAAACGATGTCTGAGATATAAAAGGAACACCTTGAACTACGAGGGGACTTGATTCCAATTTGATCACTAAATTGGATACGTGGCGATTCTCTCTCAAAGTTCGAGTCCAAAGATATACATAAATCTCATTGTTCTTGTATTATTTTCTTAATTAGAATTATCCAATTACCCGATTGTAAATTCGAACAACATCGATCATCATCACACATTGGTCAAAGCCTCTCCAAAGAAAATTGAAGTCTTTTTTTTTCTTCCTACAATTCATGATGAAAGAAAATTACTTTGCAAAGAAGTGTAGCAATATAGTTAAATAATGAATTCCCCCCACCCCCCCCCCCCGGCCGCTTGGTCAGCCAAATATCTAAAAGCTTTAGCAGGACCAACAATATGCTTGCTTACCGACCTTACTCTATTGGGCAGGGCATTTCACAACTATTCAAATTAAGACTCTTTATCTCGATGTAACAATCGTTCATCAACATTAAATAATTATGGGAGTGGTAAGTTTTATATTCAAACACATGTGAATTTCAAAGGGAAAAACACATCAGGTAATAATATCATAGGAAAATGATTAAATCCCGAAAAAGTGTACCACCCATCCTCCGATTTTATTTTGTATGGCCCAGAATTTTAGTTTTTTTAAATTTCTCATGTGTGGTTAAAAAGTCACTGTGTGGAGTTTTTTTGCAATGTTTCGATGCCTCCGTCACTGTCCTAATATCATAATGGCATTGCAACTTCTTCAGCCTAGTCATGATTCTAATTGACATACCAGAGGCAGAGAGAACCTATTAACGTGAGATGGATCATTTGATGGTCATAGGGTGTTCACTAATCTGTCACATGTGTCGATTTTTTTAATATATATTTTTCTATAAAGCGAAATGTGTGAGCAGCGACCATCAAGTGTATTAGTGGATCAATCTCCTATTAACGTTGTTGTGCAGAGGCGGGAAATTTTATTTTTAAATAGTTAATATTGAGGAGATATCTAAATAAATCTGCGAACCCGCGAGAGGGGTTTTGTAAGGGTAAAAGGACAAAAATAAGTTTTAAATTATTGAATAGGAGAATTTTCAAAACTTCTTTTTGGGCTTAAAGTCTCGATATCTGAGCCAAGTGGTCCGACTAATCCGGAGTTCGGCTGGATCGTGCTTGCAGTCGACTCTTATTCGAGGATAAAACTTGACCAAGAGTTTTTTTGTGCGTCAAATGAAATTTTTTCAAATTTTTATATAAAGGTTAAATGTATTTTAAATAAAAATTGTGCACTTTCCACTTTAGAAAATACAACACAATTTCTACTCATCATCATCTTACCATTTTATAAACAAAAATTTCATTATTTTTATTCGAGACTATAATGACCATACTCTATTTAATTTCCGAATATTCAATGTTGTTCGAGATTTACGGTCAAAATTTACTCTTTTAGGGATTCACATGTGAAATTCAGAGTGAATTTTGTGATGATCGATGTCTAGTCCCTATTATTCCTCAAAACTCTACCGACTTGTAGTGGTGTACAAATGTCTCGGATTTTATAGCAAAAAGCAAACAAACAAGTAATAAATAAATCCGGTTTACCCAAGTGCGAGGATCGTAGTATAGCGATTAAAACCGAGTCGATCCACGAGGAATCGAGGTTGGTCTAGTTCTTAATTTTTCTAAAAGTGTCACGAGAAATAAAACTAAAAGCGAAAACAAATAAGCTGAATGAGAGGGTTGTCAATCCAAAGCGGAAAGATAATTCTGAACCGAACTAACTAAGTTAATTCTAATCTATAAACTAAGAAGACAATAAAAATTGCTACAATTACTATGATGAAGGCGAAGCAAAAGCAGCACAACAATTTTTCTTTCAAGTAATTTAACAACGAACAAGCGATGATCAACGACTCAAAGCAACCCTCAATTTCTACTCAGTTATCTTGTGGTGATTTAACAAAAATTGTGATTCACCTATCGTGGGTATGAATTTCTAATATCTTAGAAATTAGTCTATTAATCTCTTATCTTTCGATTTTAAAGATTAACGCTTTCATAACAAGGTGTGAAATTATTTCAATTTCGCAATCTAGATATCAACCTAACAACTCTCGTTATATATAGGTTAAAGATCCAAACTTTCCTATGGTGATCTAGTTTAACAACGACTCTTGTCAAGCGTTAAACATCAAACAACAACCATCTCTCTACGATATAAATTGCATAACAACAATCAAAACATAGAAAAAGATACAATTTTATTAAAACTTACAAGATAATCCAAATTCGAAATCAAGATGTTGCTAAGAATCGATTTGAGAGAAACATTCCAACGTCTTTAAATATCTCATCATCATATGTACTTAGCTATACATATAGTTAATATATATATATATAAATATATAGATATATATATAAATACATAAGTATATATATAGATATAAATGTATAGATCTATAAATATATATATAGATACATAACTATATATAAGTACATAAGTATATATATAAGTATAATTACATAGATCTATATATATAAATATAAATAGATAGATATATATAGTTATAGTTATATAATGAAAAAGCTTGAAATACTGGAAAAAAATGAAAGAAAAAGCGAAAAAGAAACGAAAGAGCGAAGCGAAATGAAAGCGATATTATAACATTACTACAAACACAAATATATATATCAATATAGATATATATAGGCCCAAAAACGTAAAAAATATAAGGGAGAAGATAGGAAGGAGGGGAAGAAGGGGCAAAGGAAAGTGGTGGAGAAAGGGTCTATTTATAGGATTTTTGTTGTTCGAACCGAGTTAAAGGTTAGTTCGAGCCGAGTTTTGGTATAATGCCCATAACTTGAGTTGTAGACCTCCGATTGACATGATTCAAAATCCGTTGGAAACCTCTTTCAAAGATATAAACATTTCATCAAGGACTCTTCCCCTGAAAATGCCTCTAAGTTGGGTCGCATATTCGTCGAAGATATTTTACGGTATAAGCGCGTAGGAAAACCGACCCGTTGAACTTGTAAGCTTGTGGTATATTCTTCCATCCTTCAAAATACATATTTTAGGCCTCAAAACATATTTTTACGTGGGATATTTTGAAAGCCTTGATCACCAAGTTTGAAGTCGACTTTCGAATCAAGCTTTCTTGATCGAGGCAAAATTCTCGTCTCGTGATTCGATCTTGATTCCGTTTCATGATAAATCTTATCTTTTTTATCTGAACACAAAAGCGAACCAGAGTATTTATGACAACAAAAGTTTTAACGATGATGCGATCATTATATATATGTATATATATATATATATATATATATATACATATATTTGCCATTATCATGAAAGAAAACGAGAGAAGAAAAGCAAAAAGAAGAAAAAGAATCAAAACAAAGACATGAGAGGAATATTTAGGAATACATGAGAATATTTTGATTCTTTTGAGATATATATATATATATATATATATATATATATATATATATATATATATATATATATAGATAAGCTACTACTTATCTGATTTGATAAAAACTTAGTAATTATGACTTGAGTTGATATAATAATGCTCAAAATCCGAACCTTATAAATCTTTTAATCATCTTTTAGATCGATAATATGTATCTACAAGACATCAAAACATTGCAAAGTGTAATCAAATTCATAAAGATAAGAAATCAACAATAAAAACACATATATTAACCAACTTTGCAAATAAATCATTTAAAACCTCACTTGCTCAATAAACCGATTAAGCGCTCATTTTCTATACAAATTATATAATTGTGGAAAAATCATTATAAAATATATCATTAGAAATCGTATAAAATCACCTTTAACAACAAACAAATTGGATAACCGAACTAACTGATTGAACTTACCCAACCGAACTGTAAAATGATGACCACAAATCGGGTTTTCTATTGGTTAAAAACCTAACTGGTTAAACGGTTCATTTTCCGGTTTCAATAGGGTAAAACCGGAAATAACTGAACTAATATATTATATATATCATATTGAACTTTTTCCTCATATAAAGACTCTAGACTTAACAAAAATTCACGCATCCCAATTGTCCGCCTAATTTTTAAGTTAATTGTCGATTAGGACACTTTTAGAAATATGTCAGGATTTTAGGACTATAAGAAAATATTTTTATCTAAAATGACACTTCACTAGTGAAAATGATAGTGAATTTGAAAGTGAATTACGTTGGTTTTGTGCTAAAAATCAACGTAATTCACTTTCACTAGTGAAATGTTCTTTTGACAAAAATCTTTTCATATAATCCTGTTTGCCTGACATCTTTCATATTGTGTCTTTTAGGACCCTTATCCCTTTTTTTCAGGGTTAACGCCTGATTTTGAAAACCTACGATTCTCTGTGATCAAATCGAAGAATGATTTTGAGCGATTCATCCCTGAAAAATCAAGGGGCCTTTACTTATATGAGCTTGTCAACACAAATTATTGCAAGAATAAGCTTGGACTATACAAGTTGGGTGAAAAACCAATAATGCCCTTACCCTTCTTGATTTGGATGATTTACTTAACCCTAAAAATGTAATTAACCTTTAATTAAAAATCCTGATTAATTATTTCTTAACCTGACCCCCAATCCCACCCCCTAAATTAGGGCGGGTAAAATAACCACCCTAATTTACGCACCAAAATCCGATCAAACGGACTATTCCCCCTTTGCAAAGCCAATTACTCTGCTCCGTCCCTCTCTTCGCAAACCTAATTACTCTGCTCTGTCTCTCTCTCGGTGTCCGGTCATTGTCCTCGCCGAAACAACCCTCTCTTTTTTTCTGCTCCGTCAATCATTGTCCGAGCCGAGCTGGGTAGTAATCGAAAGGGTTTCTTGGCTCTCCATATCGGTATGTGAATGTAAATTAAGCTAATACCATTGAATTGCATGTAAATGATTGAGTTTGTGGTGTATATGATTTTGGAGATTAGGAAGGTGTGTATGTGGTGTTGAATGATTTAGGCAAATTGAGTTTGTTAGTTTACTTACCCTTGCGGGATTAGCTTAAACCGTGTGTTTAACTCTGAATTGAATTGAAAATGGGGGTGACCCCGATTGAAACTGGCTATTTGATTTGAATTGAATTGGTTAAATGTTGAATTGGTGATTTGTGCAGTTATTACCCGTATGACTATCTATATCTATATCTATCTATTTGGTTATATTTTCTAGCTGCATTTCCAGGTGAATGGTAATCGTATTAATCTTAAAATATTGATTATAGTGTGACACAAGTTTAAACTTGTTAATGGCTATGTGAACTTCTATCTGCATTTCAAGGTGGATTGATTATAGTGTGACACAAGTTTAAACTTGTTAATGGCTATTTGAACGGAATTGAAATTGATTTGTTATTTAAAATAAATTGAATGCAATGCTACATTCAAACATTCAAGAGTTATGGATTTTGTCTATGTGTATATTGGTTTGTAATTATTGTATTGAATAAAAACAGGATCTCTGTGATGCGTGATGGAAGATAAAGTTTGTATTTTTATATTTTACCCTATGGAGATTGAAAAAGACGTCAATGGTCTATGGTCTTGGAAGTATGTAGGGTGTGAATCCGAAGATATCTCGACGATTTTGAGTGTCAAAAAGAACATTACATTTGAAGAATTGTATGACTTGGTGAAAAATGAGTTGGAAATCGATACAACATTCTATGAGTTTGAGATGAAATATATGGTCCCCATTAGTAAAGCTAGACCGATGGTGCTTGATTGCGATAAGCTTGTGAATCGGTTTATATTTGTTTGTAATTTAAAACAAGATGCTTTATGAAATTCAAGAAACATGTGAAGTAGTAAATGAAGAGACAGATGTTGATGTTTTGGGAAATGGGATGAAAGAAATGTTGGATGTGAGAAGAGAAATCATGGAGACATGTGTTGAAAAGAATGTTAATGAAGAGGCAGGATGTTGATGTTATGGGAATGGGATGAAAGATATGTTGGATGTAAGAATAGAAAGTATAGAGACATGTGTTGAAACGAATGTTAATGAAGAAATATATGTGGATGTTGTTGGGAATGCCATGGAAGAGATGTTGGATGTAAGAATAGAAAGCATAGAGACTTGTGTCGAAGATTTTCATTTGAACACGGGGGGTGACAACATGGACTTTAATGAGCAACTTGAAGACTCCTTATTGGTGAATTTGGGTGAAGATGTTTATTTAGAAGAATCATATCAGAGAATTAGCATGAACGGGGCTGATGAAATGTCAAATGAGAATCTTGATGGCTTTGTTGTGAGAAACGAGATTGTTGATCCTTTGAATGCACCCCCAACTGTGGTTAACGTGCAAAGAATTGAACATGAAGACTTTCGTTGTAGCCGTACTGTAGGTGATACTTTAGTATGCATTCCCGAACATGAAGACTTTCGTGTGAATGATCCGTTTAAATGCAAAAGTTTTTTGGTATTCAAACTTGCGAAGTTGGCTACGAAGTACAAGTTTGAATTCAAAATGCAAACTTCCAACAAAAGCGTTTATTCAGTTTTATGTGAAGCCGCCGGATGCAAATGACGTTTGCGAGCCACTAAACTTCAAGCACCTTCTGAGAGATTTGTAGTCGCAACGTATGCAAATAAGCATAGATGCCCACCTATTGCTCCTCGAGAAGACCATAGACATGCTACGCACAAGCTAATTGGCACACACTTTGCCAGAAGGTTTAAAGATGCCAATAGTATTAACGCACCAAAGGACTTGATGCATGATTTCCAGCAAGAATTTGGATATGATGTAACTTATTGCAAGGCGTATAGGGCTAAGGGTTATGCAGAAGTATTGATAAGGGGTAATCCAAACAAAAGTTGGGGAAAATTACTCAAATATTGTTATAGGCTGAAGGCTAGAAACCCGGACATTGTATATCATATTGAAAAAAGTGGTGTGAATGTTTTCAAATACTTTTCATGGCACTTGGTCAAAGTATTGAGGGTTTTTATTTGGCGATCACGGAAAGTCATTTACGTGGGCGACACGCATTTCAAAACCCGTTATAAAGGGACCTTACTTGTGAAAACATGTCAAGATGCAAATCATCAAATATTTCCACTTGCTTGGGGTGTTGTTGCTTCTAAAAGTATAGAATCTTGGACATGATTTTTGATAAGCTAAAACCCATCATTGGGGACACGAATGATCTTGCGATACTTTACGATCGTGCCGATAGTATTAAAACATCTTTCAAGGCGGTGTTTAAGAATGCGCACCATGGGCATTGCATGTATCACATGCAAAAGAATTTGAGGATGAAATATCCGAGGGCGTGGTGTGGGAAAGCTCTTTCGAGAAAATTTGTAGAGGCCTATCTGACGAAATTCAAGTTGCATCTCGACACTTTATGTAGTAAATGTCCGAAAGCTAACGAATATTTGAAAGAAACAGAATTCCCTATGTGGGCTAGAGCTAAATTTGAGATCCAAACTTGATTCCTTCAAGTGTGGGCTTATTATATTTTTATTGTAGTGGAGCTTGAACTCATGACCTCTGCTTTGATAACATATTGAGCTATCATATCTCCGTAAAGCTTTAAAATTTGTTGAGGATGTATATAATTAATATTTTATACTTCATCAAATACATATTATACAATTGATTATATTTATGATTATTGATAAATGAGAATCTCAACATAATCAATGATGATTTAGGATGTTTTTAATATTTATTTTGATGTTGACATAACGATTTTCTAATGGTAAATTATAGTTTGGAAACAAATTTTGTCTCTTGTAATATAGTGGTAAAAATTGTTATGGCGTTACTAGCCAATACCACTATTTTTGTTGTGAATTTTCAATTAGAATTGAAAAGAACTTACTTTTATCGATATATTAGAATCAAGAATAAGATTATATCACTTGATGGTACTCATGTGACTATTTTGTACCTTTATCATTAAGAACGAGGCAAGCTGCGAGAATCGACAATTACATGTTTCATTTAAATCCAGGTGTAGTTTATTCCATCTTTTGGACTGAACATTTGACCTCTTTTGACTTGAAGACATGAGTAGGCGTACACAAAGCGGATGAGTACGTTACTTTGTTATGCCGAAACCAATTACCAAGGGATATATATATATATATATATATATATATATATATATATATATATATATATATGAATTTTTTTTTTTTTAAAAATACCAAGGGATATTAAGAAGAATAAAAAGCATCTCAATATGAAGATAGGGAGATGCTTGCATAACCTAATCCCATGTGATATCGCAGATATAATATCTTAATTTCATCTACTATAGAAGGATGTGACACATCAACAAATCAAGAGGAACATATTACCTACTACGGAAATAATAATAATAATAGTACTCGGGTACATACCCTAGTGGTAATCCACTAGGGTCTAACTTGGCTTCCAGTGGGAGGTCCAGATTCGAACCCCGCTTAGGGCATAGTTTAGGATGGGTGCATGTGTATATACATATAACAATTTTCATCCCAATATGAATACTCACAACACTAAATACTAAAAACATAAACCTACTACACTCTGTGCTTCTGCCGTTTCTCATTTTCTCTGCACCTCTCTTCTGCTCTCTAATATTCCATAATTTTTTCCTCACAAAAGCCACCCGCCTCCACGAGCTGTCGACTCTATCGTCGTTAACTCAAATTTCTGGCCCCATCTTCTGAACTATTGTTTTGATCAAATAATTGTTGTTATTTTTTATATATTAACATAAATATTTTTTAAGATCATATGTTCGGGACATTCATTCCCGACCCAACGGGTTCTTAAACATTCCGGGTATCCCGATTGTCAGAACCCGACGCTTATCGGATACAGGCTCGGAAAGAAAAATGAAATCTCGAATCTTGTCGGGACGAGTTCGGATAGGAGGTTTCTGGGTCCACCCCAACTACAAAGGTCTTTCGCCTTTATATGTTGTGGAGTAGATAAAAAGTCAAGAAAGTAGACATTAAAATTTAATAGGTGGGTAGAATATTTAAATCATAAAATAGGGATAATTTTGTCATTTGATCTTCAATTTCAAACATATTTATCATTTTTTTAATCTGTATGAAAACCTTAAAAACGACTATTAAAAAAGAACGGAGAGTGTGTTACACAATCCGACAGGGTTAGAAACAAGAAACAGAAAAACAAAAGCTGAGTCATGTGTACCACACAATTGTCTCTAAGACTAATTCACCCCTCACCAGATTGTGCTTGGAGTTGAAACGGAGTGTTAGTCTCCCAGGATACAACAACTAGCAGAGGCAGGATGCACAGAGCCTTCAAGCGCTTAAGAACCAAATATGGTGAACTCTCTGATAGCATAAGGAAAAAATAATGTATGAACTCGCCACGACCGACCCAAACCGAGCTGCATTCGTGTCCGCGGGACGTGCGCCCATGCACAAGTCAAGCCGAAATCCCACGGTTTGCACCCCCTGCGCCACGCGCGTAGACTTTGGCGCATAATATATGGTAATAGAACATACTAGTACCTATACTACCATAGTATATATATTGGAACTTTTCTTGGTATATTACCAATGTGGGAGTTTTGCCTTTAACTATTTCCTTCCTTTTCTTACACTTTCCATTCACACACTTCCACTACCTCATTACTACATGTTTTCCAACAATCCCCACATGAATGGAAATTGAGAAAACCTAGTACAATACCCTAAGATTACAACAGAGAGTTCGGGCGGTAAATGAATGCATAGGAGCGGTAGGTGTCCCTTTGAACCCTCCTTGATAAATATGCTTAGCTTCTTGGCGGAATAGTAGACGCGATGTCCTTGAAATTTCAGCCGTTGGTGTAAACGACAACATATATTACCACAAACATTTACCCTTTAACATTTAGTTCTTGCGGGTGATTCCATTTTGGCCATGGCAATCCGCTGGTTCGATGAGGGTCTAAGAATTGAGCCACTTTCCAATTCCCTTCAAGCGGCCCCACTTCTCCTACATAGGTGATCTTGTGATTTAGAATTTCTTTATTCTAATTACACAAATCATTAAGAGCTTAAGTGTAAGCTCATCCTTATCTTCACTTGTTTTCATCATAGGAATGAGAGAGAGGATAAACACCCACAGTGATCTCTCACTTACTTGGCGATTAGGTTTTCCCATTGAACCTATTTCTTGGGATCTCCAGGTCGATTAGGTTGGGTTTCCTTTGCAAAAGTTTATTCTATGGGCTTGATCCCATTCCTCTCGATGATTTTTCAACTACTTCTCTATTTAACCCTTTGGTTACGGATCCATGAAGATTATCTTGAGACCTTACATAGTCCAAAGAAATCACACCAGTTGTAAGTAGTTGTTTGATGGTATTATGTCTTGGCGTATGTGCCTACTTCTACCATCATACATTTTATTCCGTGCCACATCTATTGTAGACTTATTGTCACAATAAATACAAATACACAGTGCAGTTTTGGCCATTGAGGATATCCTCAAGAATTGATGCAACCATTGACCTCTTCTCCACATTTATCCAATGCTACAAACTCGGATTCCATAGTGGACTTGGTTATCACGGTTTGTTTGGAGGATTTCAAGAGATAGCTCCTCCTCCAAGTGTGAACACATAACCACTTGTGGATTTGAATCTTTAGTACTTGAAATCCAATTTGCATCGATATAACCCTCAATAACAGATTGGCTCTCTTTCATAGTGAATACCATAGCTACGAGTATATCTTAAGTATCTTAGTAACCTTACTATAGCATTCCAATGATCATTACCAGGGTTCTTGGTGTATCTACTAAGCTTACCAACCTGCAAAAAGCTATGTGCAGTCTAGTACAACTCATTAAGTACATCAAACTTCCAATAATCCTTGCATACTCTAATTGAGATACACTTTCACCTTTATTTTTGTATAAAGGTGACTTGGATCTATTGGAGTTCTAGCTTCCTTTGAATCATCTTTGTTGAACTTTTCCAAGATTTTATCAACATAACTCGATTGATTCAAGCTAAGACCATCGATGGTTCTAGTAACTTTGATTCCCAAAATTACCTCATTAAGCCCATATCTTTCATCTCAAATTTAGCACTTAACATGTCTTTGGTAGATTTGATCATCTTATCATTACTACCAACAATAAGCATATCATCAACATAAAGACACAAAATGACATAACCATCATTTGTTTCTTTCACATAGATACACTTATCACATTCATTGATTTTAAACCCTTTTTTTCAAGCATAACTTGATCAAATTTGAGATGCCCTTTGCTTTGGTGCTTGCTTTAATCCATATAAGGACTTAACAAGCTTACACACTTTCTTTTCTTTTCTGGAGCAGAAAACCCTTCAGGTTGTTCCATGTAGATTTCTTCTTCTAAATCTCCATTTAAGAAAGCCGTCTTTACATCCATTTGATGTACTTGCAAATTACTGAAATGCAGCTATAGCAAGTACCATCCTAATGGATGTTATTCTAGATACTGGAGAATAAGTATCAAAATAATCAAGACCTTCTTTTTGACTGTAACCTTTTATTACCAATCTGGCCTTGTATTTGTCAATGGATCCATCTGGTTTCAATTTACGTTTAAAGATCCATCTTGATCCAAGTGGTTTACACCCTGGAGGTAGATCCACTAACTCCCAAGTATGATTTTGCAATATAGAGTTTATCTCACTATTTATTGCTTCTTTCCACATTGGACCTTCAGTAGAAGTCATAGCTTCATTGTAGGTTTGAGGCTCAATATCTATCATATATGTCAGAAAATCATCACCAAATGATTTCTCAATCCTTGCCCTTTTACTTCTTCTTGGCTCAACCTCGAAGTATCATCCTCATTCACTTGTTCGAATTTTCACCTTGAACATGAACACATTTAGATGAACTCGGTTCATTCAACTTTCTTTGAAATATATTCTCAAAGAATGAGGCATCTCTAGATTCCATTATTGCATTTTACGTGCGTCGAGATTATCCGACTTATGCACAAGAAAACGATAGAGCCTTTGCTATTTTACTGCATATCCAATAAAAATACAATCAACGGTTTTGATCCTATCTTTACCGCTTTTGGTTTAGGTATCAAAACCTTAGCCAAACACCCCCACACTCTTAGGTAGTTATAAGAAGGAGGTTTACCTTTCCAAAGTTCATAAGGAGTTTTATCTTGTTTCTTTCGGGTATCTTATTTAAAAGATAATTGCTAGATAGACAACTTCCCCACACAAGTTATCGGCACTCTGAACTTACCAACATTGAATTCATCATTTCTTTCAATGTTCGATTTTACGTTCATTACTCCGTTAGATTGTGGTGAATATGGTGGAGTCTTTTAGTGTATGATTCCATTTTCAACCTGATACTCACTTTGAGGGTTCTACATATTCACCTCCTCTATCACTACTGGAGTGCTTTAATTTTCCTTCCATGTTGATTTTCAACTTCTTTTGCAAAGATTTTAAATTTGTCTATTGCTTCATATTTGCCTTTTAACAAGTAAACATAGCAATACTTAGTACAATCATCAATAAAGGTGATAAAATAATTATTTCCACCTCTCGATTGTATCATTTTAAAATCACACACATCACTATGTATAAGATCAAGTGGCTGCGTATTTCTCACAACACTAGGGTGAGGCGTTCTCGTTAATTTAAACTTCAACACAAGTTCCACACTTATGTTCTTTATCAATTGGAAAGTTTGGGATGTGGTTCATTTTAATTAATCTACGCAGGGAATCGTAGTTAACATGTCCTAGTCTACCATGCCATAAATAAGGAGACTCAACAACATAAGCAACACTCACATTATTATTATTATCGTTCTTTGGCTTAATAGCCATTACATTGAAACTTAACCAAACCATCACAAACATACCCTTTCCCAACATACATTCCACTCTTTGTCAGAGTAAACTTATCAGATTCTAAAACCAAGCGAAAACCATGCTTGTTTAAAAGCACACCAGACACTAAGTTCTTGCGCAAATCTGGAACATACAAGACATCTTTCAAAGTAAGTATCTTTCCAGATGTCATCTTCAGTTGCACATTTCCTTTTCCAAGTATAGCAGCAGCTGCAGAGTTTGCCATGTATACATTTTCATTTCCTTGCTCAGGCTGGAAATTAGCCAGTAGTTCCCTGTTAGAGCACACATGCTTAGTTGCTCTGTGTCAACATACCATATCTTTTGATTTGCATCAACCATATTGACCTCGATCACCATGGCACATGATTCATATCCTCCATGCTTTGTACGATTTGTCTCATTGGCCTTCTTTTTGGCAACTTACATTCAATAGATTTGTGACCAAGCTTGTCACAGTTGAAGCATTTCCCTTGAAACTTTGGCTTTGATATGCCACCCTTACGGACCCAATTTAGCTTTTGGTCCCGTCTTTGACCCTTTACCAAACTTCTTATTTTTAGAGCTTTGTCCATGCTCCACCAGATTAGCCTTTGGCTGATGATTAGTAGGGTTTCCTCTCTTATCGGATTTCTTGTTATCATCTTCAATACGCAGTCTGACTATGAGATCTTCCATACTCATTTCCTTGCGCTTATGCTTGAGATAATCCTTGAAACTTTTCCATCCAGGAGGTAATTTCTCAATCATACAGGCAACCTGGAAAGTTTCACTCAATTCCATTTTTTCTGCTTGAATTTCATAGAGTATTTTCTGGAACTCTTCCACTTGCTCCATGAGTGGTTTCGAGTCCACCATCTTATAGTCCAGAAACCTCCCAACAACAAACTTCTTGGTTCCTGCATCTTCAGTTTTGTACTTCTTGTCCAAAGATTCCCACAACTCTTTAGCAGTCTTTTTCTCAAGATAGACATCGTACAAATTATCATGTAAACAGTTCATTATATAATGTTTACATAAATAGTCAGATTGTTTCCACTCTCTCGGTGCAAGCGAAAGTCTTGATCCGGAGTTTCATCCTCGGTTGTTGGCGGATCATCGATGAGAACTTTACTAGGCGTAAAGTAGTGAGGTAGAAGCGCATCTTTTCTTTGTCGCCACCTCTTAAAATTCAAGCCATTGAATTTCTCAGTTTCTCATTCGGTTGAAGAGACCGGTTGGTTTCGTTGTCACCAGAGCAGTTTCTTTCACACCACTAGTTCCACCTTGTTCCATATCTGAAATACAACAAATGAACAAGTTAAACTTGTATCAAATTATATGGAAACGTATTTAGGAAAACGTTGAGTAATATTGTTACTCTTTTTAGTGGCTATCACACAAGGATCAGTCCACAAATGTTTCTGTTCAGTATATATACGCAACAACAATATACTGATTGAATTCTGAGTATCTATCAGATTACTCTACATGAATTCTGTTTTGACACGAGAACAAAGTAACAAAAAACAGATTTATTCATTGTTGTTTAATTTACATCCTTTGAAACAGAAATGTTTCTGTTTGGAGTACCAAATCAGAAACGAGCACAGTATGAATAAGGTTAGTCTTTAGATTGTTACACAATCTGCTTCTTTGACAGAATAAGACTCTAATATGCAAAACAGGGTTAGAAACAAGAAACAGAAAAACAAAAGCTGAGTCCTGTGTACCACACACGGTGTCCTAAAACTAATTCACCCCTCACCAGATTGTGCTTGGAGTTGAAGCGGAGTGTTAGTCTCCCAGGATACAACGACTAGCGAGAGATGAGGATGCACAGAGCCTTCAAGCCGCTTAAGAACCAAATATGGTGAACTCTCTGATAGCATAAGGAAAAACAATGTATGTATATATTTACATTTGTGTATAGTACGCTTACGAATCGGGAAGGCGACTTATATAGAAATTTGAAGGAGCACATGTAGAAGCGATCGGTGGTGAAAAACGTCTCATTACTTCATCTCATAACGAAGGCAAATGGAATGGAACAGATCGGGAAGATGGAGAGGCTTAACGGTTTGCAAAATTTAATTCGGATATTAAAAATTAGCAAAATCGAACTCGCGCATGACCAACCCAAACCGAAGCCGCATTCGTGTCCGCAGGGCGTGCGCCCATGCCGAAAATCAACGGGATTTGCCCCCCACAGCGTGAGACTTTGGCGCATAATATTGGTAATAGAACATACTAGTACCTATACTACCATAGTATATATATTGGAACTTTTCTTAGTATATTACCAATGTGGGAGTTTTTGCCTTTAACTATTTCCTTCCTTTTCTTACACTTTCCATTCACACACTTCCACTACCTCATTACTACATGTTTTCCAACAGTGTGCGTTATATGTTTATCCTACACGTTGAATCGATTCATTAGTGACATTCAAGTAGACCGATTCCACAAAATTAGAGAAACAATGAAATAAATTAACACGAAACCAAAGGAAGTACGTTTAGACGGAAAATACTTGTGTGTAGAGAGGATTTTGAAATGAAGTGACGGGTGAAACGATCAGAACCATACAGTTTAAATACATAATAAAACAAACACACGATGTTTCCACATATGTGGATACACCACACAGTTACTTCCCACTTAGACACAAATTATTTTGATTTAGTTTAATTCGATTTATAAAGAATAAAGTGAAATGAACTAAAGTGAAATATTGATTAGATAGTTGAAAATATTTGTTCAACTTATGAATGTATGCTCATCTATCCAAACGCATATTTAATTTCTTATTTTATCCAATAAGTACTTCAAATTTCCATCATTATTTACGTTTTACATAGATTATAATGATACAGTAATGCTCGATAAGTAATAACAAAACCTATCCAAAACCAATCCCAAAATAAACTATTTATCAAACATCAATAAACATCCCACATGAGTTTTCAGCCTAAATTTCTCGAACAGGTAATAGAAGAAGAGCACATGCATTATTTGTTTTGCATTGTTGGAAGAGGAGGTGAGAACAAAGAATTCAAGGCAATGTTTTTGTGAAGTTGGAGTGCTTAATTGAGAAGGAGTAATGACACAACTTTTATCGGTATTATTCATTATGTTGAATGATCTAGTGATCATGATGTAAATCATCATAATCAAGGGTATCGATGATAATTGTGTAACACATTGTTTCTCATATGTTTTGTCTGTATCATTACTTATTACTTGAGCAATAAATGATCGGTTATTGCATGACACGTACTCGTAAGTTATTATTTAAGCAATGGAGTTGTGAAAATCATATATATTTAAGGAGTTAGTAATTGTCCTCTTCTAGAATTAATATTTAATTAATGATTTGCTGATCAATAGTTTTTACTTTTAGAAGGGAAATGTGATGAATTATTTTAAGAATGAATATGATTACACTTTTGTGTTTTTTGTGTTTTTCCAGAAACGAAAGAAAACACATTCATTAAATAACTCCTAGCGGGGTTCGAAATCAAGTTTCTCCACTGGATAGCCAGGTTATACCCTAGTGGAAACCACTAGGCAATGTAACATATTGTAAGAAATATATTGGAATACTCCTCTTTCCCCAAATAAAATCATGCAATAAATATATGTGGTTTCTATTTGCATCACGTTTTTACTATATATTGGCGACTTGTTATTATTATTATTTTTCATTTACTTCAACACAATCCTCAAATTGCTTTTTCGGCATCACGTACGTGCGTCAGAGCCACTGACGTTTTGTTTCACTTACAACGTCAATGGGATCGACATTTTGCACCAACGATAAATTTATAACTATAAATCAGTGTCACTGACGTTTGTATGGAAACCTACGTCAGTGTCAGTGACACCCCGTACCGAAAACAAACGTCAGTGACACCGATGATGTGTTGCAAAAAAGAAATCAAAATACTATGGTGGTAGCAATAGTAATTTTAAGAGTGCCGAATGTAATCTTGGTGCCTACAGTAAAAATGTGATATCAATAGAACCCGCCCAAATATATTCTAAACAGTACACATCATTGTGTCAGATAAAGTGGAATAATATATTGTGATTTGTAAACTAGCAAAAAGACAAGTTACTTTCTCTCTCTTTAGTAAAAATAATGTATTCAGATGAATAAATTATTATATGGGATTAAAAAAAAGGGTCAGAGACCAGAAAGACAAAATAAGATGTAAAATGGAAAAAAAAGACAAGAAAAAAAAATAATGGCTGAGAAGGACAAAAACGCGTTTGTTACTACATGTGTTACTACGTATTCTTTAACCACAAGTGAAGTAATGCGCGCTGCGTTTTGTCGCCTCAACCATTAATTTTTTATTTTGTCCTTTTTCCTCATTTTAGATAAAAAACAGTCCTTCACAACCTTTAACCTAAAAAAAAATTGGGCCGACCACTAGTCTGTTAAACAAATAGAGTCGTTCATAAACAAACACATGTTCGATTCCTTAGTATTTGATATCGTTCGTTTGTTTAGTTTAACGAACAAAACTTAAACAAAATTACAAGATCGTTTCGTAAACGAACGCACACGAACATACTCACGAACGTTCGATTATATTGTGAAATTGATTATAAAAATAAATCAATGTATAACATAACATTAACACACAAGATGATAAGTCATATATTAATCTAATTGATACTCTGAAATAATTTTATAAGATATTAGAGTTCTCATAATTTTGTTGATAATATAATGTTTGAATATTGTTTTTTGATTATTGATAACTTAACAAGCCAAACTCAAGCCGAGTTCGAGCAGGAATGCAAAAATACGCATAGTAAGCCAAACATGAAAACGAGTTTTAACAAATTGGCTTTATAAATGAGCTGAGTTTGAACATAATTTTTTATTCGTTTATTAAACAAACATTGCTAACAAACTCGTGATCTTAACGAACCAAGTTTTAATATATTTTTTCATTCGTTTATTAAACGAACGAAAACTAACTGCTCGCGCTGCTTGAAAATAAAGGCAAAACAATTGATCTTTGTTCGACTTCAACTCATCTCATTAACAATACTATCACTAGCCGCAAAACCTTTTTCTACATGCAATTTTTACAATAGTCCTGCCGCATCGAGCTTTTGAGTCTGGACCATAGTAAAATTAGCAAAGAGTGGACCCTAATTATAGGGGATTCAAAAAAAAATTGTTGTCCGGCCGGCTTGAAAGAAACTTTCTCTACACTTGATAATAGAGGAAGAAATGTGCATTTAGTTAATTCATAAATAGCTGGTTCTCTTCCATTTAATTAACCACGGAGCCGGCAGCTACGAATTTTTCCGTTTTCCGATCAGTGATGCTCTCTGCTAATTAAATTGCTCAAGGTATGTCAATTTTTCTTGGCCTTTTTTTTTTTCACTTTTGTTTGCCTTTTGTGTTTGTTGATCAGTCCGAGTTGACTTCCAGGAAGTTAATTTTTGAAATCAATGAACATTATTATTATTAGCTCATCAAACTGAATCTTGACTCAAAAATGTATTCAAGAATCCACTTCCTGAGTTCTTGAGTCCAGAGATCTTTGTAAAGGTCAATCCCACTTGGATAGTTAATTCTGAATTCTTGAGTCAAGATTCAATTTTCAGAAAGTCAGTTATGTAATGATTGGTTTTTTTTTGGAATTTGAGATTCTACACTCAAAAACCGATTTCTTGAAGCTTAAAAATCAACTTTTGAAGGTTGATTCAGTGTGAAGTATTGTTATTTAAGAGTTTCATATGCAGGTGACCCCTCACTATAACATTGATCTTATGGAGCAAACAGACACAAAAAAAAGGGAGTGGAGAGTGAAGGTCAAAACCACACTCTCAAAAACAAAAGCCGATCAAATATGGCCGTTTTTCCAAGATTTCTTCGGCATATGCAAATGGTTTCCCAATCATCCCATTTCCTACGGCATCATCGGCAACAACGGTGAAATCGGGTCAATCCGATATTGTCAAGGATTTTCAATACCATCCCAAAAGAGGAGCACAACTGAAAAGGAAGAGGAGGAGGTACCCGTAATTAATTGGAGCAAGGAGAGGTTGATAGCCATTGATTCGAAGGAGAAATGTTTGTGTTATGAGATTGTCGATAGTAACCTTGGTTTACGTAATTATGTTTCAACAATAAAGATTTCAAAAAAAGACATTAATGGTGGAGAAGAAGAAGAAGATGATGGTTGCTTGATCGAGTGGTCGGTTTCGGTTGACCCGGTTGATGGATTTAGTTTGCAAGATTTGGTGAAGAAATATGAAATTGGGATGCACCATATGGTCCTGAAAATGGAGCAAGAACTCGCAAATGTCGGTGAGGCCTAAAAGTTAGACCCGAATCAATTCTGATTGATCGAGCGAGTTGGTTGAATCTCAAACTTTAAGAAAGAAAAATATTGTCACTTTTTTTTTGGTGTCACAACAAAATAGTTACAAATAAGTATCCATTGTTATGATAGTAAATTTTCGGGATTTATTACAACACACCGTATTTTGCTTGATATTTGTAAATCGAATGTCACTCGTTTTATTTGCAATTATCTTAACTATCTTTTCTCGCACACAAAAACAATATTTTATAGTAATATAAAAGAAAACACATTTTTAGTATTCCAACTAGGTGATAAATCCTCACTTTTTTTAGGCATTAAAGCGTAGAAAGTGAAGACCAAAACCGGTTTGTAGAAAATGTAGAACAAAACCAGTTGTCTCTCGAGAAAACTTAGCTCAATGGTGGATCGTCAGCCCATAAAAATATTTCACCTAATGCCTATATAAAAATGGTAAACCTACAATTAAAGGGTCCCATCACCCCGATCCCACGAAAAAGTGAGGAGAGGTTAATCGAGAATAACACAATGCATTTCAACGTAGACGCCACCTATTAAATCTCTACAATCTGAAGGGTGTTATCAATCAAAATCAACCCTTACGAAATCGAACCATGACCTCCAGCCTTAGATTCCAAAGTGAATCTGCTGTCATTGTGCCACTGAGTCACATCTGGGGATCACCTAATGCCTTTATAACTAGTATAAATAGAAATTCAAATTTCACAGAAACGGTGAATTTATTTCTCCTAAAATTTATAAAATAAAATATATTTGATTTTTTACTATATCCTAAAATAGAAGAAAATAAAAACAAAAGAAAGAAAAATCGAGAAAAGTTCCAGCTAATTAATTGTTTCCCCCTCAATTCCTACGTCTAATCATTGATGCAAAGATGACTCGTTAAATTATTAATAAATAAGTTATAGTTGCCGACAATAGCTAAACAACCAATTTTTCCTATGTTCGATAAATAGGACAATCGTCACTACTTATTCTCTAACTGTGTAGCACGCCTCTCAACAATCGCCGGAGGTTTGGTGAGAACAATTGCATTAACGATAGAAAAAATCCAATTCTAGGTATTAACGCACATCGGGTTAATTTTAACCTTGATCACTTATTTTCACAACAGGGAATCCTACGGGCTACGAACTGGTAGACAATGTGTTGTTTACCACTTAAAATCAAACCTTTATGACAATCGCCTCGATTCGATTTTTGGTGTTAGACTAGAAAATTCATTTAATTATCGTGCACAAATAATCAAACGAACAATCTAATTATCAACAGAGAAACCAAAAAATGAATAAATACTAACAATTTCTTCGAGTAGAACGAACAATTCGATCTCACAATCACACGGAATCAATGGGTAAAACAATCAATTAATTAGAAGATAGAAGCTAGCTAGTCATAACGAAATAAATAAATAATCAAAATAAAACAAAAAAATCAATGTCAAAACCTTATTACATTGAAGCAAGCCATTGGCCGGCAAGCAGGGGCGGATCTACCCTTATCAAAGGGTGGTCTATGGACCCCGATAAAACTAAAAATACTCTATATTTTATCTAAAGAAAAATATTTCAGACCCCGTGAAAAAAATTATTTACTGTGTTAAATATTTACAATTTCCATTGAAAAAAAGTTTTAGGTCATGCATCTTAGTGAGTGGTGCGCAGCTGTTTTTTCTTCCTCCCAATCCCGTCCCTGCTAGTCTATTCTCTTTTTACATAAAACCTATTCAGTAGTGATGCATCCAGTATTTTTTCAACCACAACATCTTACACAACACAATCAACACCACATATTCTGTTGGGACTCACCACAAAAAATAATTGATTACTTTAATCAAGGACATTCATACATGTAGTGGTTTGTGCACTACACACAAGTGTAGTGCACATGTCATTTCCCAAACCTATTCTCCTCTCCAATATGTTCCCTCACGTCAGGACAAAAAACAAAAGGAAAAAAAAGGGAATTCTTGGGCCAAGCCCAATCTAATTTTTATTTCTAACAACAATATAATAAGTAAAATAAAATAAAATCCTAATGTGAAATAAAAGAGGAGAAATCCAATATTGACTTTAATAGACATTGTCTTCGGGTCATTAGTCGGGATACCGACATAGACAAAACTGAAACCTTGAATACTTTGAAAATCGCTTTTCTACGGTCTTCCACAAAACCTTCTAAAATCGCTCTATACGTCTCAAAATCTTCCAGCATCTACCTCGAGTTTCCAAAACCTGAAAGTCAACCAAAACATACCCGAAAAACAGTATCTTCTGACAAAATAGATATAAAATAAGCACATTAAATCCCATAAAATACCATCACTCAAATTGGGAGAACTCTAAAGTTCAATTCTAGAAAAGAATGTAATATTTCTCGTTGGAAGTGGGAAACATATCACCGCCATTTAAGTGTGAGGCATAATGGTCTTGTCAACTCGGATTAGCCTTTTTAGACTAAGCGAAGACGGTAGTCTAAACAGTTTACCGGACCATTTATGACTCATTTAGCTCTACCAGGCCCGGGGTCTGGTGGTGTTACAGAATGGTATTCAGAGCCGACTATCAGACGGATCTAAGTGCCACAGGCCACCTCTAAATGAACTTAAGTGCCACAAGCCACCTCTAGAGTCGTCTGGTAGAGACGAACTGGGACAAGTCCAGTGGAACAAGTATTGGTCGTCCTGGCGAGGATGCCAGTCCCTTATAAGGGGGGAGAACGTGATATCCCACATCGGAAGTGGGGGAAACGCATGGGGGAGAATGTGATATCCCACGTTGGAAGTGGGGAAAACGCATCACCACATATAATTGTGAGATATAAAGGTTTTGTCAACTCGGGTTAGCCATTTTAGGCCAAGCGAGGACGATGGTCTAAGCAGTTGACCATACAATTTATGACTCATTTAACGTTATCAGACCCGTGGTCTGGGGACGTTACAAGGAAGAAACACAAAACAGAGAAAATGGAGTAGAAAAATGTAAAATGTATTATGTATTGATTGCTTGACTAAGTTGACTTACATTGAATAATTGAATTGTAACAACTTAAATTACATATGTGTGAAGTCCTATTTATATAGAGGATGTGAGGTACATCTTCAAACACTTCTAGACGCAAAGTTAGTTAAGTTAAATAACTTTGTGTGCCAAGTGTTCAATGATTGTCTTGAGTGATATTTGTTGTAGCCTCCTCAAGATGGACTAGGGAAACAAGAGAGGTTGAAAATAAGTAACCTCATTAGAGCAACCGTAGTGGTTGGCTAACATCGTGCATCAATTCTGCCATGCACATGCAACGTCGCTATCAAAGATTGGATAAAGATATTGGTTGAATTTTTTAGATGATTAGATGTAGTAATGGTAGAAGTAAGGATATTAATTATAATATTCATAAAAATTATTCCGGTTTCTTTATACTTTAACCAATCATATTTCATTATTTTTTTATGGTCCCACATGTTTAAAATAAATTTATTACTTTTAAATTTTATAATTGGTAAGGAAAGTGATGACATGATGTGGATTGACCACCATAAAATCACGGTAAATCAGAAATCTCCATGTGTAAGATGATGCGTGGTTGACATAGGTGTATTGATCGGTTTGCATCCTTCAAAACCTTATGTTTCAAGTAGATTTAAAGCATAATTCTTTTGAGAAATTGAGATGCCTTTTTTAGATCTGGCTAGTTCAATCTTAAGAAATATTTGAAGTTACCAAGATCTTTAATCTTAAATAATTTGTGTAGGCGACCTTTGATTTTATCTATCACATGTATATCATTTCTTAACAAGAACAATGCCAAATATATACGCAAGGGCTGCAATAAAAGAGGTGTTTGGACTATTGATATCAAATGAGATTAAGGATTTTGTATTAGATCGATGATATTATCAAAGTATTATCAAGTAATCCGTGCGTAAAATAGAGGTGTAAAAGAGCAAATGGTTTGAGTTCAGTTCGATTTTTTGTTTGAATAGTTCAGTTCAATAAGGTTTGAATGCTGACCAACTACTAAATAAACAAATCTCAAATATTCTTGTGGTTGAATCGTTAGTTTACGAGTACACTCAATTTAAAATCACGTACTAAAATCTTATGTATAAAGTCGAACTAAAAACACGTACTAAAATCTTATGTATAAAGTAGATTCATATATATTAGATTTTATGTTTACTGCTTCTTATTTATGAGTCAAATCGATAATTTAGAAAATTTGTTTAAGAATTTTTTTCTCTTTTCTTTTAACATGTTCTTTTAACATATTTATTGTGTGTAAAAACACATTTTTTTCTTAACCAAAAATAAGTTGGAATGCAGTTTGAGTTCAAATGTACTCGTGATCTATCTTGAGTTCGATTACCTTGTCAAATTTATGCTCGGATCCTAATTCGTAAATTTTGAAATACATTTAACTCAATAAGCTCAATGCTAGACTCGACTCTATCCGGATCACTTACAACCCAAATGCAAAGCATGTGTAACTATTGTTTCTATATAATCATACATATTATTGTTTCTTACTGAGCAACATTATTTGTGTTTAGTAGTTTTTTCCATATTATAACATCTTAATTGTATTGCAACGGAGTAATGATTAATAGATTTATTAAAATGCTTAGCTTATTATATTGAAGTAGAACAATAGTAAAGTCTGGGACATTAATTACAAAAGAGGAACAAACCAAAAACCATGAAGTAAGTATGTTAGAAAATTTTGATGTAGAGACTCTCTCTTAAACCGATTGTTTGACATGTATAAAAAGACAAACTTGTTTTGTTTAATTATACATGTGTCAATCATCTGACGGTTTGTTCTGATAGAGAGTCCATACGTAACAATTACCTGAGAAATATTTGTATGGAAAGTATATTTTAAGATGAAATAACGGATAATACGATAAGAATCTCTCGGTTCAAATCCAGAATAAAACTGTGTGGTTTATAGCAACTCACACGGCAAATTTACACTGATGGGGTAGTGAAATTTTAGGGTGGTCCAGGTGTAAATTTTGGACCACCAAGTCAGCACTTTGAAAGGGATACATTAGTGGAAAGTTTTTACAGGTAGGGGCCCATTTTAGAATGTTGGATTCTATATTGGTTTGATCTTGGCCAATTAGGTTCTTGTGAAATAACAACATAAAATTTGTGGACGGGGTAAGTGGGTAACCATATAAAAATTTCTCCTACAACGGGGGGAAACACTATTGCCAGAGGAATTGTGCTAAATCCAGAGCAGTTTTCATTATTTACCCTTTAATACTTTAATGAGTTTAAAAAATAAAAATAAAAACAGAAAAGTAATGAAGGGTAAATAAGAAAAAGCTTTGATTTAGAGATGATCGCTTCCTGCAATAATCTTCCTACAACGGGCCCTTCCTCTTCTTGCGTGTTGCAGTGTTCAATTAAATGTGGATGTACCATTAAATTGAAAAATGTACCACAAGGAAAAAATAAATAAAAGAGGGAGAGGCATCTGATTCTTGAAACGTCTCCATCGATTATCCTCCCAAGAAAACTATACATGTAAATATGCAAACTCACTTTCCATCTTTGATTGAGAAATTTACTGTATTTAAAATGTAATGCATTTTCAAAACAAAAAAAAAAAAAAAAAAAAAAAAAAAACCTTGTAATGCAATTATGCAAGAGAGAGGCTCCCGTTGAATCTTGCAATGATTCATACAAAATGTACCTTGGAAGCCATGTAATAATTGGTCTAGGTACAAGATAACAATGGAAAGCGGAGTTATAGATTCACTTTTGTTTGAACGGTCAAGATTAAATTTTAAAAGATATTTTGATCAATTGTATCTTGTTTTAGATTAGGAGTCTATCGTATTACGGTTAAGCAATTACGATCGCGAAATCGCTTATTGAATTTCATGATGATGCATGCATATATATATAAGCAAAGATCCGACGCCGGTGTGAGAGATCACGAGTCGATGAAATCCAATGAGATGACTGTCAGATGTATAATCGCGCCTCGTATTACTTCTAGAGCGATAAGACACATTTCCATAAAAACCATTATTGTAACATCGGTTACGGATATAACCCTGTACATATAAACATTAAGATAGTGCATATACAGAAGTCATATATTTCAGTGACATTTGTATGAATGGATATATCATAGTAAATCACATATATAGCATTAAACACATACAAATAAAGTATGTGACATAAATGAAGTAATTATAAGTTCATTTTGTAAACAATCAAACACTCGGAGTCTGTCTATACAATATTTGTGTTGTCTCACACATAAATACTAGAAGTTAGAGATTAGCTCACAAACCTGAAGTTCTATCTTTTTTTGCAATAATTCCAAAATTAACTGCGACAGAGATCACCAAATTAAACCGAGCTAATCGACTGAAAGCATCAAAATTGCAACAGTTGAACAATTTTCATTATTAATGGTCCGATACAATAGATAGTCTATGCACAATAATTTACTTTAATAAAATCGTTTTCAAACGGTTTTGGCCTTTGCAGCCCTGTTCTTTGTGGATCTTTGTGGCTACGACTATTCAATATAACTTTCGTTTTTTTTCTCTTAAAAAGTATATAAATAAATAAATCCTTTTGTTTTCTAGGGAAAAAAATTTACCAATCAAATGCATTAATGTTACATCCAGAAAAGCAAATTAGTTACATTATGTTATGCTAAAAATAAGTTCATAGCTACAAGTAGACCTGGCCATTTATAACCGTAACCGGCGAACCGGCCCGGAACTGGACCGGCGGTTCGGATAACCGGCGGTTCAGTGGCCCGATGGTTCACCGGTTTAGGGAAGGTTCGAATATTTCAATAACCGCAATCGGACCGGCAACCAGCTGTTCAACCGGCCCGGCCAGAACCGGAATCGGACCGGCTCCAACAGTTTTTTTTTTCCAACCATTGCAAAAAATCCTATAAATACTCTATTCATTTTCCAATTTCACTTGCACCTACTCTTCTCTCCATTCTACATTTCTACTCTTTGTTAAGGGTGATTTTATACATTTTATAAGGATATATTTTATATCAATTTCCCCCATATTTGGATGTTTTTCATAGAAATCGAGTTTTATATTGAAATATTGAGCAAGTGATGTTTTTAATGGGTTAGTTGCAAAATCATATGAATTATGTGTAAATTGATGGTTTTATGTTGATTTGGAAGATACTACATTTTGCAATATGTTTGATGACTTGTAGGTACACAATTCCGGCTTGGAAAAGGATTTAGAATGTGTTAAAATCGGATTGATCTGAAGAAAAAGAAGATAAAGATGGAAATATCAAGTTCAAGTCGGTGAGAACGTTAGTCTATTTTTCCGTCCAGTGGATGACGTCCATCAAAGCGGTTCAAGTCCCAAGAGGTGAAAAACAGATCGAGAGTTCCAAACTTTCTTGGGCGGGCGTCCAATCCATGCAGACGGGCGTCCGCGGCGACTTACAAACAAACCGACTTTATTCCCTATAAATACAACGCATTATCAAACCCTAGGATATAGACCATACACGTATATTACTTGAGAAAACCCTAGTTTTTCATGCCAAGTGACCTCGGCCGGTGAGCCTTGGTGCTTGGCGGCCGAGGTCGTTCTTTCCGTTTATTTCGTTTCTTTCTTTGCGTTTTATGCTCAACGCCAATTTGAACATGTTCAAATGATTTGAATCTTTTCCATCGAGTTTTTCTATTTCCAATCGATTTTATGTTGTGATTTTAATTCAAAGTTGTTATCTTTTCTTTGATTATTTGTTATGCAATCGAAATCGAACGATGAATTGTCATTGATGTTTACCGTATGACGAGAGTCGGTGTAAACCTTAGATCACCATAGGAAAGATTGGATTTTTAATCTTGACATAACGAGAGTTGATAGGTTAGATATACAGGTTCTTTAGATTGAGAGATCTTACACCTTGTTTTGATAGCGTTAATCTTATATATCGAGATGAGAGATTGATAAAGAATTATCTACGAGTAGGAATTCATACCTCCGTTAGTGAACCACATCTTTAATTTAATCATCATAAGATAACTTTAGAGAGGAAATAGAGGGTTGCGGGATCGGAGGAATATTTGTTTGTTCATTGTTCAATCACCATGATCATCTTCTTGTTTACTGTTTATTATATAGTTTATAGCTTAGATTTCGTTTTCGCTTTTATCTTTCCTGGCTTTGACTCGACAACCTCATCATGTCAGCTTTTATTTTATCGTTGTTAGTTTCGTTTTAGTAGTAACAACCTTAGGAAAATTAATGAACTAGATACCCCGATTCCCTGTGATCGACTCCGGTATTAATCGCTATACTACGATCCCTACCCTTGGGGAATACCGGATTTATAAATTTTATTACTTGTTTGTTTTGTTAGATAAAATCCGTGACACTCCTCTAATCTCAAACTCATTTCTTTGTTGTAATTAAGTTTGTTTAGTTGTTAAAAACAACAATCAAGTTTGTTTACATATAAAAGATATGTAGGCAACTGGATTTTCAGACTGGCGTTGAAAAAATAACATAATTTACATATAAAAAATAACACAATATATCTCACGTAATATTTAATAAAACAACATTTATAATTAACTTATGTTTAAAACCGAATAAAAAAAACTATTTATAAAAAACTATATATTACATTCGCTTTGGTTATTTTAATTACATTTAAATTTAATTAATAGTAATTTGTTATTATAGAGTAAAGAATAAGTATTTTCTAAAAATGTAAAAAAAAAAAAAAAAAAAAAAAAAAAAAAAAAAAAAAAAAAAATTAGAACCGTGATCTGATCTGTGATCTGAATCGGAAAGGAACCGTGTGAACCGTTGAACCACCGGTTATGTATCTTTAACCGCCGGTTTTGTAACCGGCGGTTCACTTGAACGGCCGGTTACAAAACCGGCATGAACCGGAAATGAAAAAAAACGGCTCCGGTTGACTCATTTGGCTGGGTCTAGCTACAAGTAATGGTCGAAGAAAGTGTTATTCGATATAATACATTACGTTATAATACAGAGAAACTAAATTCACAACTGTCATAGAAAAACATATCATTCAATATTAATACATTACGATAAATAAAACCTAAAACTCAGCTCAACACGCATTAAACTCAGACGCATTTGATATATTTTAAGCTATTCTACGACTAACGTATTTCATATTCTAGTAGTAGTGCGGAATGCGATTATATTACAGTTAAGTCAGCGGGACTAAAATCCCACTTCGATCCCTAGCTATTGTGTACCTTTATTTTTTATTTTTTTCATACAATGAGCTCAACACCTGCCTTCATCACTACGTTATAATCTAACTCACCATTGTAATTAGGCCGTCTGGCAAGCTTTATTGTGTACCTTTTAATTCTAGTATAAATTTAAACGTTGAATGTTTATGTAAGCGTATTGTTATAATTTTGTAAATAAGTGATTATAATTAGGGATTAAATAATAAATAATCGAGAAAGATGTGTATAATGGAGACTATGACTCTTTCAATTTAAAGAGATAGTTACGAAGAGAAGTATTAATAGATTATTTTTTACTTTTGGGATTTGTCAGGACTTATTTTAGAATATCAATTTGGAAAATGATAATTCTAAAACTGATCGATCTATAGTAGCCCATATTTCCTTAAAGCCATACGTAATTGTCACTACCACCAACCATTTTCTGGGAACCACATTAATATTCGATATCTAAAAAGTCGAATGTCCATTTTAAACCTTGGTAAAACCGAACGTACCTCAAAATATAATCTTTTATGTTTTACTTGGGGCCGGGGTTAATAATATACTACCTCCATTTCAAAATGTAAGTCCGTTTGATCTTTTTCACACATATTAAGAAAGTTAGTTCAATTGGTTATGTGTAATTAATTTTGATGAAAAAGACTAAAATGATCTTTGACCGTTATTAATGCAAAGTAATGAAAAGTGGATGAGTATATAATAAATGAGAGATAAAATGAGGAAAATATAATAAATTCATCATTGGTTATCTGAATGAACTTACATTTTGGGACAAATCCAAAATGTTAAATGGACTTATATTTTGAGACGGATGTAGTAGTTGATAGCACCTATCTTTATCCTTCGGATAACAGAGTATCCCGTAAATATTTTTATCCACACTCTCTGCTATGAAGTATGAATGATCGGCCTTTTCTAAGTGTCCAATCTCACCGGCAGTATACCGGGTCAAATGTAGCCTAGAATTGGTGAGTCAAGGTCGTATCCAACAGGGAATCTGGTCGAGTATCAAAGTCGGTCTCGTCCCTAGTTCAGGCCAACACAACTATTTAACGTGGTGACTTGTCAGATCACCGGTTCTACAAACTAAATATACACAAAATGAAAGATTTAAAACTATATAATAGCAAAATAGCCGAGCTATGATCCAATCTAATACTAAAAAACCGTAGCCAAGTCCCGAGGTATTCTTGATTCACCTAAACGTTCTCGATGTCACAAAGGGTTTCGTTTCCTGGCTCTGAGAATAAACATTATTTCAATAATACCCTTCTATGTCAGGTTCAACAGTCCGCTCAACGGATTTAACTGACCTCACACGGTCTACGATTCATGAAACGCTCGACAAGTCGATACAAAACCTCACAATGAAACCGAGTTTGAACAATTCAGTCGGTTTTACACGGTGATCCTAGAACCCCGGCTCCCGTATCCTCTCGCAAAATACATATGTAAAGACGATACGTGTGATACGTCTATTAAGTGATCAATTCAACAAACGTGATAAGAATAAGTTCTAGAACTATGGTAACGTCGAGAATCAACAGATAAACATCAAGAACACCACATGAACATGCTAAGGTTCGATTTCATAGACTATCACATAACTCAACTATCGGGCTATTAGCTACTCATTTTATCAACAAAAACAACAAGAAATCAACAATAAAAATAACACAAACAAGATTAAAAGCAAGAACATGAAATGAAAACGAAATACCAAATATATTATGCCGTGGAGAATCGATCCACAGAACGAAATCCCGTCAATAACGCGTCAAGCTATCTTCGAGAATCAACGAATTACAACAATCTACAACTAAATTAAGCTAATATACCTAAGAACTAAGCTAAACTAATGAAAAGTGCAGAAAAATGATGAAAAAACGAGTTGGGAAGAAAATGGTGTGGATCTAGATCCAAAATGGGGGTATTTATAGTGTTTTATGAGTTCTGGACGCTAGGCGTGCGCCTAGGAAAGTATTTATAGTGTTTTATGAGTGCAGGCGCACGCCTAGGATGATAAAAACACGTAGTAAAACTTCTGGCCAAAATTGACTGCAAGGCGTGCGCCTAGCTGACACACCCTCAGAAAAACAGCCATAACTTTATCTGTAGACCTTCGATTTGAGTGATTCAAGATGCATTAGAAAGCCGATTCAATTGTCTACAACTTTTATGAAGATATCCAGCCCAGAAAATTCCTCTAAGGTGGATCAAAATGCAGATCAATGGAAGGTATGGTTGTAGTACCACCGCGTTTTGATCCGTTTGAACGTTTAAGCTTTGGGCACACGTTCCAATCCTCGTATCTCGCCTTCTGGACATCTCAAACAACTAAGTCCTGTACAAAATCACAACAAATACCATACATAATCCCTACAAGACACTAGGGTGACCGAGAGTATAGTAAATTACACCGAAAAAGACCGAGAATCCCGGACTTTACGTCCTAGGTCACGAACTGATAACCAAGGTGTAAATACATCAAAATACAACTAAATGTCTCAGAAAACATATAAAATGAGGTATAAACGAGGTATAATTACATAGAAAATGATAGCCAATTTGACTCTCATCAATGAACTGATAAATTTAGATCTATGAAATATGTACGAGAAGATAATTATTATTATGGCATTACAGAATGAATCTGTATGTTCCAGAATGAGCTATATGGATCACTCCTCATACCCGACTCTTTAAGTAAGAATTTACCGTAATAGCCGAAACAAATCAATGCAAAAAAGGACTCCCTATGTAAAAAAATCTCAACCCAAGACTATAGTCTTGTCTCCTTCCACCTTCTAAGAGCGGCCCTAATGATGATTATGAGATAATGCTATTGATTGGTGAAGTTTGAGTGATGTGGATAAAGATAAGTGGATGATAAATGTAGAAGGATTGTAGAGATAATTATTGTGTGATGTGATGTTGTAATGGTGATAATATAAAAGGATTGTAGAGATTAATTTGTGTGTTATGTGATGTTGTAATGATAAGAGATATTTTGAATCTATTAATGAAAATAATATATTAAATAAATTGCATGCTTTTTTTAATCCTTGGACGCTTTTTTGAGAGACAATTGTCTCAAAGGTTCTCTTCATATAGATAAGAGGATAGACAAGACTAAAAAAGAGTTGTCCATTTTCCTTCCATTATTTTATATTTTGCTAAGAGATTGATCTATCTTTACAAAAGGTGTTAAAGAATATCTCCAGAATTTGTTTATTAGGGCTGCTCTTAGCCGAATTGGGATCCTCTGCTTTATATTGGCCCCTGCTGTGGCTGCTGTGATGCGAAACGGCGTCGTTTTGCTTCCACACGACGCCGCCCAAGTGTATCCGTTCTGCCGTGTATCCGTTCTAGGACCAAAACGACACCATTTCCCTGTCAAATGACGCCGTTTTGACGTCACAGCAGCCTCTGCTGTGTTTAACCTACAACAGAGGATCCGGCCTCGCTCTTAGCCTACACGTTAATTCATTGTACTATTACTTCTGCCTCTCATTTTCTTCCTCACATTATTACAAACGTCGTACACTCAACCGCTTTGTTCACATCTCACTTTTATTACAAACCCACTTTGTTCACATTGATGAGTAAAGGGGGAAGTTTGTACGAGGAGCTATATACTGTTAGAATATACTCCTTCCGTTTCGAAATAACCGGTGCAGTTGTCAAAAACACGTATATTAAGGAGGTGGTTAATGCTTTGATTTGAATGTCAAAATAACTAAAAAAACCCTTAGTCTACCATTAATGCAATGTTGTATTCATTCTCTCACTCCTTAATAAATAAAGATAGATGTAGGAAAAACTCAATAAATGATGAATTGGAAATATAACTGCATCAGTTATTTTGAAACAAATCTTTTTGACAACTGAATCAGTTATTTCGGAACGGAGGGAGTAATACATTAATAAAAGGATAGATTGATACTACCTTCGTCTCAAAATATAATTCCGTTTGGATTTTTTCACACTTATTAAGAAAGTTAGCTAAATTTGTTACGTGTCATTAATTTTGATTAAAAAGACTAAAATGACATTTCATTGATATTAATGCAATGTAGTAAAAAATGGTTGAGTATATAATAAATGAGGGGTAGAATGAGAAAAATTTTAATAAATTTTTTATTGGTTTTCTAAATAGACTAACATTTTGGAACAAAAACGAAAAACTAAATGGATTTACATTTTGGGACGGAGACAGTATTTTATTGTGTATATTTTAGGCATTAGCATGCTTTATTATCTACTTAAAGGCACCTCGTTTAATTAAAGACACATCTGATCCCCCTAACTTTGTGTTATTTACTTTTAATTTTTGGACAATCAAATGTTAACCCGTCTTTTTTTTTTAAGTTACGTTTACCCGTCTAAACTAAATTTTGATATAATGTTAAAAGATAACAGAAAGTCTTTGCATCAGAATTTTTCAACAAATTGATTGAGAATAAAAATGTACCATTATTCTTTTTATACATGTGGCCTTTAAGAATCAAAATGTACAATTACCATGATCGACCTTGATAACAAAATGTACTTTAGGCCTTAAAAAAAAAAAATGTACTTGAGAATCATAATCTACGGCCCTTACAATTTAACCGATTGAGTTATAAAAAATAATTATTAGATTTTATCTTATTGGGTTATAATGTTTTTCTTTTTTTTGAGTGGTAATGGGTTACATTTTCGAAACATTATTTATTGTGTTTTTTGAATAAATTACCTTACTGGAAGTGATATGTTTACTCCCTTAAATCTATACAAATTTTACTCCATCATCATCTCACCACATAT
This sequence comes from Gentiana macrophylla, assembly GCA_026214975.1. NCBI lineage: Eukaryota > Viridiplantae > Streptophyta > Magnoliopsida > Gentianales > Gentianaceae > Gentiana > Gentiana macrophylla. The sequence goes on along the minus strand of JAOBSW010000164.1, from coordinate 52,364 downwards.
TTTCTATTCGTAATTTTTTTTTATAAAACAACCTAAAACAATCACAACCACAAGATTATCTAGGTTGTAAACATGGTATAGACTTGAGACAATAACTCTATAATTATCCTTACTTTTACCCTATACATTTCTGCCTGTGAACTTTCGTCTTTCACAATATATGACCCACCATCTATCGTCAACGTAGGAAAGATTTAGAGGATGTGTAATGACAGAGTTATTAAATTTCAAATCTACACAACGTGTTTCTGTTTCTATATAATATTGTGGTTGTGATTGTTTCAAATTTTGATTTTTAATTTTACAAGTAAAATATATGTGGTGAGATGATGATGGAGTAAATAAACTTATCACTCCCCTTAGAGGATACAAATATGACATATCCATAACATAGGAAAGATATAGAGAATACAAATATGGCATTAATGAAAGTAAAAATTTATTTAGAAACTTGATCTTAAATTTAAAGCATTTAAATATTTTTAAAATAATTAAAATTTATGAAAGACCTTATAATATCATAGAATCAAAATCAGATCTTGTTCTTCAAAGAAAAAAAAAATCATTTTTGTTGAATTACATCTTTACCCTTTTTTTCACTTGTAAGGCTAAGTTAACGTTGAATCGAATCTTGGTAATAAAAAAAAGAAAAAAGAAAAAACAGAGACAAAAAAAACCGTGTAAATGATTTACACAACTAAACAACCATGTTTTTAAATGAAATAATGTGTAGCGGAGACTAAAGAAAACATACAACGGAAAAATAAATGAACAATGAACTGGTTCCTTTATGGTATAAGAGTTAGGGGCGAATGTTGGAGTGTCTTAACAATGGTTCACTCGCCGTCCTCCCACTCTTAGACAATTTTCTTACATATTTTTTATCAAGTGCTCCACATAAAATATCTCCCTGCCGTGCACCATCATAATTAAGATAGAAGGCAACGGAGCCATCATAGTATTTTAGACATATTACGGAAGGAAGGACGGCTATTTGATCATTTAACCACATTCTGGGTTAGCGGGTTCTATTTTTGTCAAAAAAATATTTCAAGAACTACAATTACTAAAAATGCCAAATAGCATATTCCGTGACTCCATATTTTAATGTCATCCTTTTGCGAAAGAAAAATATCCCGAATGTTTCCTAAATTACATGGACGCCACTCACGTTGATGAATATGTGTAATGTTAGCATCGGTGAAGTTAATTTGTATATCAAGCATCAATCGGGGTGGCGTTTCTAATACAAATATGTTATATGTGAAGCATTTTTATTGTGTCAATAGAACATCTTTTTTTTATTATATAAAATTGAGATGACTTGTTTTTAATAAGCTTAGAAACTCATGGATGTCAATGAACTCATGGATACTTATATGAGGAGGGTATGAATATAACATTTCCTACCCGTATGGACAATGGAATATAGGCAGGGCCGGCCCTACTTAAAAGCGCCGAGACTCCAAGTCTTAAAGCGCAAGCAGATATCGAGGCGCCCATGCAAGATTATTTAAAATAAAAAAAAATTCGTGTAGATTTAATCCGATCCAACCTAATATAATATGTTAATTTTTCTTTTGATAAAAACCCAATTTTTTTACTCCAATCGATAAAGGTCTCGATAAAAAAATTTACTTAGCTCAAAAAACAAATTAGACATACAAACAAGTTTTATTAATTTTTTGCATTTACGGATGTTAAAAACGCAATAACTGTTGGAAAAAAATGTAGTACTTAGGATTTGACAGATAATTAGAAACTTCAAGGCACGTTAATAACGTTGTCTTTTAAGAGATGTTTCGTCTCACACGATTTGTCACTAAGGGATCAAATGAAAATCTCTTTCAGGATACAATGGGGGTGTTTGGTACAAACAGTGAATTGTTTGAATCAAACCCGTGGACACTCAAAGTTTTTCTGATAATGTTGTCAAACTTATGAATTTTGGTCTGCATACTTATGCCTTTTATAGGTTGCAAATACCCTATAAACGAATGGAGGTACTCCTTGCACGAAAGGGTTGGATTGTCACTGTTCACCGGATGAAAGCATGCAACCATTACACGAAAGGGTAAGTACATATCAGTTCGAAAATGCATGTATCTGAAAATGCATATCCCTTAATGAACTGATGCATGCATTGGTTTAGGTTTCGGGGGCGTTGCCCCCGAACCCCGTTTCGTTGCGATAACATTAATTCGTACGGCAACTCATATGAAAATGATAACCAAAATAGGGGGTGTTTGGTACAAACAGTGAATTGTTTGAATCAAACCCGAGGATACTCAAAGTTTTTCTGATAATGTTGTAACACTTATGAATTTTGGTTTGCATACTTATGCCTTTTATAGGTTGCAAATACCCTATAAACGAATGGAGGTACTCCTTGCACGAAAGGGTAGGATTGTCACTGTTCACCGGATGAAAGCATGCAACCATTACACGAAAAGGTAAGTACATATCAGTTCGAAAATGCATGTATCTGAAAATGCATATCCCTTAATGAACTGATGCATGCATTGGTTTAGGTTTCGGGGGCGTTGCCCCCGAACCCCGTTTCGTTGCGATAACATTAATTCGTACGGCAACTCGTATGAAAACGATAACCAAAATATTTATTTATGAAAAAATATCTAACAATAAGTATGTTTTAGAAAAAAAAACAACTTTAACTAAAAGACCCAATTCAGGGACTTGGTATTAAGCTCAACAAAAGCGAGGGCCGGCCCTATATATAGGATATAAGTAAATAAAAGTTGTAACGGGTATGTTATGAATATTGACAAACGCTTATCCACTCGTAGCCTTATGTACCATCATCAAGTATCAAACCGTGACAATGCACATCACCCTTCCCGTTGGGATATTTTTAGGTGGTGTCTTCACACGGTTAAAACAGACGATCCATATGTTGCCACACGGTGTCTCCACATCGTGTGGAGACACCACCTAAAAACTTCCCCTTCCCGCTCCATACATGACTACATGTTAGAGTCTTTTCTTGTGTTTTTACTACACGTATTTCACATGAATGTACAGACACTTATTTATAAAATGATTAAACCCTAATCATGATAGAATAAGTGGATATGATCGGGGGCGGATTTAAGACGAGGGGTGGGGGTCAAGCGCCCCCCCTTAGATCCGGAAAACACAATATTATGTATCTTGTGTATTTTTTTGCTCCCCTTAAAAATTTACACTCGCCCATAGTATCCTCCCTTTACCCGGGATCCTGCATCCGCCCCTGGATATGATTATTAAGTTTCAAAATTCATTGTACTCAATAAACTCAGGAAAATTCTTAGGTAGGGAGTCTCTATTGGACTCGACCGTCAGATGTGCGCCGTGTGTATATAAAAACAAAACTGTTTTGTTTTATTGTCCATGTGGTGCAAATCTGACGGTCGGGTGTAATAGAGACCCCCTACGACAGAATTACCCATAAACTCAATACAAAACTCAAACTCGATTAGTCAAAATAAATGAATCCGGACGATTAGGATATACACCTAAAAATTTACAGCCCGTGAATGGGAGATTATTGTGTGGTGTCTCCACACGGTGCGGAGACACCGTGTGGCATACCACACACCACACACCACAAACCTTCATTCTGTATTAAAATTGAATGGCCACAAATTCCATCACCTCACAATAACTTACCCCCGTGAATGTATTACTTCCTCCGTCCCGTAATATAAGTCTTTTTGGCTTTTTAATGGTGTCTCAAAATATAAGTCTTTTCCACAAAACAATACAATATTAAATGCATTGTTTTTAATTTCACCCTAAACAATGTAATATTATTAGCCCGTCCCAGAAAACAATGCACTATTTTGCATTGAAATATTAAAAACAAACTCATTTATTATCTTTTCTTAAACTGTGTGAAATAACCAAAAGATCTTATATTATGGGACGGAGGGAGTATTTCTCTCGTTGGTGTTCTCGTGACCCTCTCTTTCCCTTTTATATCTTTTATTTATCCATCGGTCCTTAACCGATTTTCTTCTTCTTCTTCTATTATAAAATAGATCAGAGATCTGGGATTCCCTTCTACCTCCAATCTACAGTACTTCATTTTGTCTCCCAAATCCCAATGGCTCTTTACATTTGAGCTCAACGGTTGCATTTTGGATGCTCAAAGTCTATTACTGTATTTCGGTTCTCTCCTTTTCTCCTCCTTCAGCAAAATCGCAGATCCTCGGTGAGTTTAATTAATTCTTCTAATTTTCTCCGCTCTTTGTGTGTGATTCAGATTATCGACATTGTTGCATTTGCAATGTGGAGGTAAATTTTACTAGCTGTTTATGTGGAAATTAACAAAAAAAAAATGTTGAACCCCAACATTAAGGGTCCCCCCACCCCCGATCCTATAGGAATGTGGGGAGATGTTAATCAGGTGGGTGTTATCAATCGGAAATCAACCCATTTACGGGAATCGAATCGCTGACTTTCAGCTTATGGTCTAGGCTGCTTTTACATACCCATGCCTTCACCACTAAGCCATATCTAGGGGATGTTTATGTGGAAATTAACAATCCTATGCTATAAGGAGAGAGAAATGAAATGATAAAAATAAAAGAAAAAATGCAAAATAGTTTGAACATTGTATTGTGAAGGATCCAATTTGTTAATTGGGCCAAGTTATTCAACTATGTTTCCCAATTTTTGTGCATTTTCAGCGTCATGCGAAAGGAAACGATTTTTCCCTTCCCTCGAAATAATCAGTCTCCTCCGACGGCATTAAAAAGAAAAAAACGTGTCTTTCTCAGATTAATGAAGACAATTGCTCTTCTTGATTATATGTGCGTCTGCGTTTGTGTACATATTTTCACATTCAAGTCTTTAATCATGGTGTAGGTTTTCGTGCATTCATGATTGATAAATTCCGGAATTACACGGTTGACAGCTATGGGGATGACCATATACGGAGGAGGCTAGGATTAAACCATGAATGGTTGAATAAACACTGATGTAGTCCGAACAGGAGGGGATTCAACTTCATACTTGCGCATCCTTGATCCTTCAAACACGAACGAAAAATCAATTGTAGAAAAAAAAAATTGAAGAGAAAAAACAAACGATCCTAAAAAGATTACAGGTCCTTTATTTCAGACTGGATTCTTTGTTCGACAGATGTTTGAGCCATTGATTTTTCAGGGATGAATCGCTCAAAATCATTCTTTGATTTGATCACAGAGAATCGTAGGTTTTCAAAATCAGATGTTTAAAGCAGACAATATGAAAGATGTCAGACAAAAAAGACTATAAGAAAAGATTTTTGTCAAAAAGAACATTTCACTAATAAAAGTGAATTACGTTGATTTTCAGCAAAAAAAAAAAAAAAAAAAACTAACGTAATTCACTTTCAATTCACTATCATTTTCACTTTCACTCGTAAAATGTCCTTTTAGACAATTTTTTTTTATCGTCCTAAAATCCTGACATATTTCTCAAAGTGTCATAATTGACAATTAACTAAAAAATATCAGGCGGAGAATTAGGGATGCGGCGGAATTTTGGTTAGAAGTCCGGAAGTCTTTATATGAGGGAAAAAAGTTGAATATGATATATATAATATATTAGTTCGGTTATTACCGGTTTTACCCTATTCTAACCGGAAAATGAACCGTTTAACCAGTTAGGTTTTTAACCAATAGAAAACCCGATATGTGGTTCATCATTTTACAGTTCGGTTTGGTAAGTTCAATCAGTTAGTTCGGTTATCCAATTTGTTTGTACACCACTACAAGATTGGTAAGTTCAATTAGTTAGTTCGGTTATCCAATTTGTTTGTACACCACTACAAGTCAGTAGAGTTTTGAGGAATAATAAGGACTAGACATCGAATCACTGTCAAAATTCACTCAGTGAATTTCACATGTGAATCCCGAAAAGAGTGAATTTGACCGTGAATCTCAAACAACATTGAATATTCGGAAATTGAATAGGAGTATGGTCATTGTAGTCTCGAAATAAAAAGCATGAAATTTTAAAGAAAAAAATGGTAAGATGATGATGAGTAGAAAGTGTGCTGTATTTTCTTGAGTGGAAAGTGCACAATTTTTTTTAAAATACGTTTAACCTTCTATGCGAAAGATTTGGAAAAAAATTTATCTGACCTGTTGGTTCTAGATACCGAGGCTTTAAACACAAAAAAAAGAAATTTTTTTTTTTGAAAAACTCTCCTATTCAACAATTTAAAAATTATTTTTGTCCTTTTATCCTTAAAAAAAATCCTTCTCGAGGTTCGTAGATTTATTTAGATATCTCCTCAATATTTCCTATTTAAAAAATTAAAAATTTCTTGCTCTCTGCACAACAACGTTAATAAGAGATTTGATCCACTAATACACTTAATGGTCACGTGGTGTTCACCTTTGCCTTATAGAAAAAAAAATATAAAAGAAAATCTACACATGTGACAAATTAGTGAACACCCTATGACCATCAAATGTGTGGAAAAATAGACCTGCCTCAGTATAAGAGGAGGCGCATCCCCAAAACCAGGGCCATGGTGAGTGAGGAAGTTCATCTCTTAATATGGTGGGTGATACAATAGCAAGTGCCCAATTTGGGACAACTTTAACACGCCCCTTCAAGTGTGGGCCGGGCAACACAAGGCCAACAAAGAGGCCCAACACTTGCACAATAAAAGGGTGGCTCCGATACAATGTGGAAAACATAGACCCAAGCCCATATAAGAGGAGGACCCTCATCCCCAAAACCTAAGTTGTGAGGTGAGGGAAGTTCATCTCTTAATACGGTGGGTGATACAATAGAAAGTGCCCAATTTGAGACATTTTAACAAAATGATCCAATCTCACGTTAATAGGTTCTCTCTTGCCTCTGGTATGTCAAATAGAATCATGACTAGGCTGAAGAAGTTGCAATGCCATTATGATATTATTACCTGATGTGTTACATCGAGATAAAGAGTCTTCATTTAAATAGTTGTGAAATGCCCCGCCCAATAGAGTAAGGTCGGTAAGCAAACATATTGTTGAAGAAACTATTTAACTATATTGCTACACTTCTTTGCAAAATAGTTGACCAAGAGGGGGGAATTCATTATTGGGGCTTAAGGTTAAAAAGGTGTTTGTTGTACAAATCTTGGGGATATAGTCTTTTTGTTCGAAATGAATTATAAATGATCTTTTTGAAGCCTCTAAATCTTCGCGTTTTAGGTGTTTTTGAACCAAACTAAACCCTAATTGGGAAGGGAACCACTATAGTGATTTGAGGACCTTAAGATCGTGCACATTTGTGAAAAAAATGAAGAAAATCGCGTCAAAGAAAAGCGGAAAAAAAAAACAACGTAAGATTTGTTGAAAAAAAAATTTATATATAGCCAATTCTCCCTTCATTATTTAACTATATTGCTACACTTCTTTGCAAAGTAATTTTCTTTCATCATGAATTGTAGGGAAAAAAAAAAAAAAAAAAAAAAAAAGGACTTCAATTTTCTTTGGAGAGGCTTTGACCAATGTGATGATGACCTTACTTGGCTTCACAACAATGGACTTGGATCCTCTCATGTACATTTAAGGGTCAAGTGTTGTTCAAACATGTTTATCCTATATGCAAGGAAAAATGTGCGAACATCATTTGATCCTTAAGTTATATGAAAGAATCCAAATCCTCATAACTACCTTTACATGTAAAATTTGCTTGTTCAGCTTAGGTAAAGCACACCAGTAATTTTATCCTTCTACGACATGGAATTTGATGTCAAATGGCATGTACATGAATCTGAAAAATATGCGAGAGTAATAAAACTAAAAGCCAGTATTAAAATTAAATAAGAATGGACACATGAAATATGCATTCCTTTACCTTAATGATACAAAACGAACAGCATATCATGTTACGGAGATTGAGTGCGCAGAGGGGTAGAAGTTTATGAGATTTATAATTTTGATTGTTGAGTAGATAAAATACTCAACCTTACTCTATTGGCAGGGCATTTCAAAACTATTCAAACAGAACATATTCAAACAGAACAGTCGATTAAGCCTTCATTATTTGGACCACAAAATAGTGATCCTACTTCTGGTACCAAGACAGTAGCAACTAACAAAACTTTTATCTTAAGAGAATATATAGTAGCAACTGACATTGAATTATCTTCGATAAAACCCGATGTTTAAACAAACTAAATGATGATACAGGGTTTCACTCCATCCACGTGTCGTCTATCGGTTGGTCATCACACTATAAATAACGTCAGTACATCCATGTCGATGCCCAGGCTCGAGGCCAAGGCCATCATATCAAAGCCAGGCTACGACTATCGACTACCGAGTATCGAGCAATGTAGGACAGTGAGTCCCAAAGTCGATCACCACAGGTCGATAACGAGGATAGAGTCCGCATCAGCTTACTAAGCCCATTAATAGCAATAGCTTGGGCAAGGGGTCAAGGCCCATTTAAGGGTAAAGGTGACAATAATACAAGCCGACTTAACCTTAGGGTTTAGGCAAGTATGATCACCATAAATACCCCATTCCAGGAACTACGTAAGGCTTGATTCCTGGAATTTAACAGGATACGTAGGCAATCCAAGATACAGTCTTGGACTCAGCCGAATACATAAAATCCACCCCCTCATTCCTCTTTTTGGCATTAGGGTTCTTGTGTGTTCATCACTAGATTAAATTAGGGCTCAAATCATCAAGGTGACTTAATTTGTCATCGTCATTGGCGCTAGAAGGAGGGCCTTTCTATTGATTGAATACGCAAAAACACGATGCCTCCCAAGAAAACTGCATCCAAAGCAGTGGATCAAGGCTCCCAGATCAACGAGCCGATCGATCCTGATATGCAAGGAGATGAAGATCCCGCCTTGGATCTTATTCAGCACGATCCTCAGCAGAAACAGGGGGAAAAAGATCCAGCCTTGAATCTTATCCAGGAGACCCACCAACCAGAAAAGCAAGCCCTTGCTCCAGAATATCGGGCGCTTGCAGATCAGTTGGCAGGGGCAAATTTGGAGGTGATGTCCAGGATAATAGCCGAGGCGATTCACATAAAGACGGCGAGCAGACGCCGCCCAGAAAGAAGCTATGGCGGAAGGCGGCCAGAAAGACGTAATGGACAAGCCTAAGCAGACTCCTGGGGATGAAATAAGCGCATCATCTAGCTCAGTGGAAAGGAAGAGACGTGAGATTCACCAAAAACACCGAGAGGGGACGATGACAAAGGCTAGGGAGGAGTTGAATGCAGTTCAGGAAAGAATCGAGGTTTCTTTGTGGCTCGAGTCTCCTTCACGAAGAGATCGAAGCTTTCCTAAACCCAAGGGGTTTAAGATACCGAAAATAGAACCTTATGATGGCACCACCGACCGGAGGACCATCTCCATGAGTATCTATCGCAAATGAGATTGGATGGGGCACCGATGCAATGCGTTGTCGGGCATTCGAGACGTTACTCGTGAGGTCGAGCAAGAGAATGGTTCACAAAGCTACGACCAGGGTCGATCTCCGCTTTTGCATGCTCGCCGAAAGTTCCGAGATGCGTTTATAGTCAACAAGAAGTTTCATCTGAGCGCCACGCACCTCATGAATGTGAGGCGACAAAAGATGAAACAAATGATGGAATACTTGAAGAGGTTTAATCTCGAGGCCATGCAGTGTCAAGGACGCAGATGACCGACTTCCGATCACATCGCTTGTAGGGGGCCGCGTAATACTAAGTTATATATGAAGTTGAGCGAGAGACGTTCCCCATACCATGGACGAATGCATCAACGTGGTGCATCGATTCATCAAGGGAAGAGGCGGTCGCGAAGGCACACCTAATCCGACCGGATGGAATCCAAGAAGGACACCCGAGGTCCGAACAGAATCGATCAAGAGGCGGGATGTCGAGAGTAAGCCGTCGATTTGGGACCGTATCGACACATCCACCTCGCACCGTGGGGGCAAGAAGGGACCTCACGTGATAAGGACTTTATCCCGCTCAATCGACCTCGATCGGAGGTGTTGTCGATTATGCTTTCAAAAACTTGGCGAGAAACCGCCACCGTTGAAAAACCTCGAAAGAGGAGGAACGCAAGCAAATATTGTGATTTTCACGAAGACATAGGTCATACAACGTAGGATCAGTACGACCAAGAGAGATATCGACGTCTGCATTCAGGAAGGAAAGCTAGACGAAGTTGTTGACAGATCTCGATATGATGGTCCCAGGGGGCGTGGAGAGTTTAAGAGGAAAAACTCCGACCAAGATAGGAACCGAGGTCGAGATACCCAGAGACGAAGGGATCGGTCACCTCAGAGGAATCGATCCCCAGGTCGAGAAGGAAACAACAGAGATAACTTTGGTCGGGACAGGTACGAAGAAAATCGACCTGTAAACTATGTCAATACAATCTTTGGTCCAGATGAAGGTGATAAGGATCAGACCAGGGAAGAGCCAGCTGGTAGCTCGAGAGAGCGCAAGCAGCTCAGATTCACGACAGAAGTCGGATATGGCCCTCGAGATGATATCCCCAAGTCGAGGAGTCATAGCGAAGGGTTAGTTATTGAGGCAGTTATTAGCCGGGCCCGTGTCTCGAGAGTCTGTGTCGATAACGGGAGTGCAGTGAACATCATATATCACTCGGCGTTTCAAGCGATGAAGTTGAAAGAGAAGGATCTAGCCCCCATAGCATCTCCCCTGTTCGGATTCACGGGGCAAGCAGTCCATCCCATGGGCTCGATAAAATTACTCACGATCATTTGGAGACGGGGAGAAAGGACGGACACTTGAATTAAACTATGTGGTGGTCAAGGCTCCTCTGCGTATAATGTTATCCTAGGGCGACCAGCGCTCTTCGACCTTCGGGCTATAATTTCAACATTCCATAATAGCATGAAGTTTCCCACTAGGAACGGTTCCCACGAGGTAAAGGGAGACGTTGAAGTCGCTCGGAGTTGTAACTCTGTGGTCATGAATGGGAAGATGGCGGTTCAACAAGTTTTAGTCGAGGAACCGATTCCAGAGGAAGAAGAGGAGAAGAGTTGGGTCTCCAAAGTGATGCGATTGAAAACGTCCGACTCAGGAAGGAGAGGGCGATCAATGCGCATAAGTCGGGATTTGGATCCCGAGAGAAAAAAACAACTCATGGTTAAGCTTCTAATCGAGTTCGAGACATCTTTGCTCGAAAGCCACCGACATGCCGGGTTATCTACCGACATCGCGGTTCATAAGCTTGAGATTGACCAGGCTAAAAGCCATCAAACGAAGAAGAGGAATTTTGCGTCCGATCGACTTGAAGCTATAGAGTTGGAAGTCGGCAAGCTATTGGCGGCCAGATCGTGAGAGAGGTATTCTACCCGTGAGTGGCTAGCTAACCCGGTATTAGTCAAGAAGCCCGATGGCAGTTGGCGCATGTGTGTGGACTTCACAGATCTAAACAAAGCATGTCCAAAAGATTCATATCCGTTGCCTAAAATCGACAGGTTAGTAGACTCGACCATCGATTTTGAAGTTTTTGGTTTTTTAGATGCGTATAAAGGATACCACCAGATTCTAATGGACCTCGAGACGCCGGAGAAAACAAAGCATTTATCACGAGATTGGCACCTTCATTATGTGACCATGCCATTCGGATTAAAGAATTGTGGAAATATTACTCAATAGACTCAAAAATTTTGAGGCTTGACAGTGGTGCTCATTGAGATTGTTTGAGCCTTAGGATTTCGTGCATAATATTTTTGTACACTTTATTTAATTATAAAAGACATATTAATTGTGATACATATAAACAATTAATATGTCAAACTCTAGTTTACTTTATGTCATAGACACAATTAATATGTCATAGACATAGCTTTTACTTTTACTTTTACTTTTGCATGCTTGCCGCCCACATCTACATACTCAAGTGGCCGCCCAAGCTAATGCTAGTCTCTCTCAATTGTATCTATTTATACACCTCTCATATCAATGAATAAACTAAGTTGAAGTTTACTCTTGTGTTTATCACATTCTCAAACTCTCTTCATGGTATCGAGACTTCTTGAGTTCTAAAAATCATTTGCAAAACTCGGTTCTTTTTTTCGAAAAATGTCAACATTATCTCGATGTTTCATCTTCTTGATAGACTCACAATTTGCCTCGTGATCGGGATAATCGAACACTCTTCTTTACAAATCATAAACTTGATGGTAACAATTACTTGCTATGGTCAAGGTCTATGAAAATGTATATCTCCGGCCAGGGCAAGATGGGATATCTGTGCAGTTCCAAACTCCGCCCTCTTGGCCCGACCCCAAGTTTGAAGCATGGGACACGAATAACCAAGTCATGACCATCCTCACGAGGTCTATGACAAAAGAGATCGATGAGAACTTCATGATGTATGACATCGCTAAGGAAATGCAGGACAATGCCGAGACCTTTACTCAAAAAGGACAATACATCTCAAGTCTATGAACTCAAGCTCAGATTCAAAATTGCGCATAAGGGATATGTCTCAGTAACTCAATACTTTAATCAACTATCTAAGGCATGGCAACACCTAGATATGTTGGAAACTCACCCTGGAATGATGTTAAAGATGTCTTGCACTCTTTAAAGACATCATCGAGAAGAAGAGAGTATTCAAATTCCTTCATCGGATGAATCCTACTCTTGATGATGTCGAGGGTAGAATTCTTGCTACTAAACCTCTCCCAAATCTCAAATCCATGTTTGCCGAGGTCAAACATGAGGAAAGCAGGAGGAAAGTGATGTCTCTTGAACCCCTGCCGACAACCCTACCAAAGTGCCACCGCTAATCGTCGGGAACCTGCTGAGGCTACGAGGCTTACAGAAGCCTCGCGATAAAATCGGGAAGGCGTTTCGTGACCACCGCAAACGCACTAATCACACCAAGGACACTTGCTTGGAAGCTACATGGCAAGCCTAACTCCTCCAAGTCCTCCGGACACCTTAAGGAAAGTCGAGGCGGAACACATACATAAGTGAGGAAGAAGATGACAACAAAGTTGAATGCTCAACTTTGCTGCATTCAAAGCCTTTCTAACTCAACAAAAGGGAGGTAGTCACTCTACCGACATAGCCTCTCATGCCATCACAAGGTAAATTCTACTCATCTATTAGTAATGAAACTCTGGATTGTTGACTCTGGGGCCTCTTCCCATATGATCGGTAATAAAAATCTCATTACTCAACTTAAGCCATGTCCCCAAATTCACAATATTAAGACTGGCGATGGATCTATCTCTAGTGCAAAAGGTTTTGGTCGGTGCACGACTTACTAATAAGATATGCTGCGAGAATGTCCTATTTGTTCCAAAATTAGATTGCAATCTCATATCACAAGAAACTTACTAAAGATTTGAACTGGATCGTTGTTTTTAATGAGAATCGGTGCACATTCCAGATCATTCCTCAAAGGCGTTGATTGGGATTGCTAAACCTTGCTCAGTCTGTTTGTGGTCAACCTCGCTGAAGACAAGATCAAGACCGAATCTGCCTCAAACTGCACTCAAAACCTAGACAATATCATGTTATGGCATTATAGACTAGGACATCCCGATTTTAGTTATTTAAAGTCTATAGATCCCGAATTGTTTAAAGGTTGTAATTTGAATGATCTTCAATGTGATATTTGTCAGCTTTGCTAAACTCACCAAATCTGTGTATGCAAAATTACCTTACTTACCATCCACACCATTCACCTTAATTCACAAAGGCGTATGGGGACCTCAAGAGTAAAAAGCATAACAGAAAGAGGTGGTTTGTTACCTTCATAGATGACCACACCGAAACCACTTGGTTATTTTTAATGAAGGATAAGTCCAAAGTTGGACCCATCTTTCAAGAATTTTACAACATGGTCTCCACTCGCTTTGACACTAAGATCAAAATCTTGAAGACCGACAATGCTCTTGAATATTATGAGTCTCATCTCGGTAATTTCTTGATGGATAAAGGGATTGTCCATATCATGAGTTGTGTTGAAACCCCTCAACAAAATGGGGTTCTTTGAGAGAAAGAACAGCATCCGCTTGAAATGGCTAGGTCTATTATGTTTACCACAAATGTTCCAAAATATATGTGGGGTGAAGCCATATTGACTTCCACATACTTAATCAATGACTTCCCAAAGGGTACTAGGCTTCAAAACTCCTATCAAAACCCCACTGGACACACACTCCCGCCCCATCTTATTTCCCGCTTACCTCCAAAAATCTTTGGGTGTACTTGTGTTTGTCTATATCCATGCCCAACACATAAGCAAACTTGATCCCAAAGCTCACAAGTGCATATTCCTAGGATATGCAAAGGACGAGAAAGGTTACAAGTGCTACTCTCCTTCCGAAAAAAGATTTTACAATTCTATGGATGTAAAATTTTTGAAAGGACTCCTACTACAACAAGTCCACTGAGGCATCAACGATGGAAACTCGATAGAAATTGACCTAAACCCTTCCTTCAAAGAAACTCTGAACCTCAAAGAACTCCATCGATCCTCAAAGCAGATCAAACCCAGATTACCTCTTGACTCACAAAGACCTCATCGATCCCGAAAGAACTAACCGACTCGAGCCTGCCGACCCTCGAGCTCACCGACACTCAAGAATCTGCAGATCCTCGGCCAGCTTCATCGACATTGATGATGCGGACTATTGCTCTAAGGAAAGGAAAAAGATCATGCACCGATCATTCTATTCATACTTATTTATCTTATGATCGCTTGTCTCTGTCTTTGCCATGTTTACACAGACTGGATTCTCACTCTATCCCTAGAAATATTCGTGAGGCCCTTCAAAATGATAAGTGGAAGGTCATTTGTTAAAACCGAGATGATCGCTCTCTGGATAATCATACTTGGGACCTCACAACTCTTCCCAAAGGCAAAAAGACAGTTAGCCTGCAGATGGTTATTCACTATTAAATACAATGTTGATGGTACAATTGACAAGTACAAAGCCGATCGGGTAGCAAGGGGATTCACTCAAACTTATGGTATTGACTATAAGGAAACTTTTGCACCAAAGTGGCAAAACTCAACACCGTCGTGGTTCTGCGCTCTCTAGCCGTCCAACTGGATCGCCTCTACACCAATTGGATATCAAAAATGCTTTTCTCAATGGTGATCTCACCGAGAAAGTCTATATGAATGTACCTCCTGGTTTTGTCAATCCCAACACTCAGGGGCAAGGTATGCAAACTCGGAAATCTCTATATGGCCTGAAGCAATCCCCAAGAGCCTGGTTTGGAAAACTCACTACCGTGGTCAAAGCTGCTGGATATCATCAATGCAACTCGATCACACCATGTTTGTCAAGACAACCAACCGAGGAGGTCCATTCTAATTGTATATGTGGATGATATCATCCTTCTTGGGAAGACTCTCTGCTGAAATCCGTAACTTGAAGACTCTACTTGCAAAGGTGTTCCAAGTTAAAGATCCAGGCTACCTCAAGTACTTTCTTGGTATGGAAGTAGCTAGAAACACCAATGGCATTTCGGGGCCTCCCAAAGGAAGTATGTCCCGGACTCTTGAAGAAGCGGCATCTTTGGGATGCAAACCTCTTTGATCTCAGTGAGACCGGTCATACCTCTTTGCATGGTGACATTGTTTGTCGAGGAAAGAACAATATCAAAGGCTAGTAGGCAAACTCATATACCTTTCTCACACAAGACCCGATATTGCATATAAGTCGGGCCGTCGATCAATTCATGCATTGCCCTCTTGAGCAACATTGGGATGCAATGAATAGAGATCTTGAGGTATTTAAAATCCACTCTGGCCAAGGCCTCGCACTTCACCAAGTCTCCGATAGATCAATCAAGGTCTACACTGATCTTGATTGGGTGGATGTCACATTGACAGAGGTCTACCACAGGCTATTGCTCATATATATGGGGAACCTGGTTACTTGGAGGAGCAAGAAACAACCCATCTTGTGTCAAGAAGCGATCTTGAAGTTTGAACTAAGGGCACTTGTACTTGGCATTTGTGAAGCTCTATGGCTAAAAAGTGTACCGACCGAACTTCAAAGAATCGAGAACCTATCACACTATCACACTGTGATAATAATTCAGCCTTATGCATGGCGAAGATCCATCCATCATGATAAAACCAAGCATGTGGACATTGACAGATTACTTTCTCGAAGAGAAGATTGATGCCAAGATTATTCAACTCCAAAGATGTTCCTCAAAGCAGATCGTAATCTTGATATTCTTACCAAGGCTATTCCACCTCTTATGTTCAAGTGATTGAGTAGCAAACTTGGTGCATCAACATATACAACCTGATTTGAGGGGGTGTGGAAATATTACTCAATGACTCGGCTGCCGAGGCTTGGCACAGGTGCTCAAAGTGATTCTTTGAGCCTTAGATTTCGTGCATAATATTTTTGTACACTTTATTTAATTATAAAAGACATATTAATTGTGATACATATAAACAATTAATATGTCAAACTCTAGTTTACTTTATGTCATAGACACAATTAATATGTCATAGACATAGCTTTTACTTTTACTTTTACTTTTGCATGCTTGCCGCCCACATCTACATACTCAAGTGGCCGCCCAAGCTAATGCTAGTCTCTCTCAATTGTATCTATTTATACACCTCTCATATCAATGAATAAACTAAGTTGAAGTTTACTCTTGTGTTTATCACATTCTCAAACTCTCTTCAAGAATGCTGGGGCAACATACCAGAGGGCAGTCAATAAGATATTTGCAAGGCAAATTGGTAGATGCATGGAAGTTTATGTAGACGACTTGCTTATCAAGAGTCGATCTATGAGCCAGTACCTAGTCGATGCTCGAGAGGTTTTCGAAGTGTTGAGAGAAACGCAGATGAGATTAAACCCGAAGAAGTGTACTTTTGGAGTTAGGTCGGGTAAGTTCTTGGGTTATATGATTTCGAAGGACGGGATTCGAGCGAACCCGGATAAAATTAACACACTGAAGAATATGCCCGCACCACGAAATATTAAGGAAGTACAGAGGCTCACGGGTCGAATGGCCGCTCTCAACAGGTTTCTATCGAGATCAGCACAGCGTGCACTACCAATTTTCAAGATACTCCGAAAGGCCAGTCCTTTTCATTGGGATGATGAATGTTAGACAGCCTTTGAAGAGTTGAAGACTTATTTGTCAGAGTTACCTACCCTCACTTCTCATCGAGATGGGGAAAAGTTGTTAGTTTATTTGGCAGTATGCGAGGAGGCAGTGAGTGCGGTCCTAGTCCGAGAAGGGGTACATGGCCAAGTGCCAATCTACTTTGTCAGCAAGGCTTTGCATGGCCCCGAGGTCCGATACTCGCCAGCCGAGAAGTTAGCATTATGTCTCGTTCACGCCTCGAGAAAGTTGAGGCCCTATTTTCAAGCCCATCCCATTGTGGTAGTCACTGACCAACCACTAAAGCAAATATTGGCAAAACCCGACACCTCAGGTCGATTGGCAAAATGGGTGATTGAAATGGCCCAGTACGACATCGAGTTCGTTCCTCGAACTGCGATAAAAGCACGGGCCTTGGCGGATTTTTTAGCCGAAGGGATCTCCGTCCAACTCGATCAAGAAAAGCAAAGCCCAGAGGAAAAATGGACTATTCAAGTCGATGGAGCATCGAGCAAGGAGGGGGCAGGAGCAGGGCTCCTTCTGGTAAGCCCGAAAGGCGAGGAATTCCCTTATGCCCTTCGTTTCGACTTCAAAGCAACGAACAACGAAGCTGAATATGAGGCTATGATTACTGGTTTAAAGCTCGCTTTGAAGCTGGGTGTCGAAGATTTGTCAGTTTACAGTGACTCACAGCTAGTGGTCAATCATGTTAAAGGGGAGTATGAGGCCAAGGAAGAAACCATGAAGAATTACTTAGCAGTTGTCCAAAGCCTCATACCAAAATTCAAAACGGTTCAATTCGAGCAGGTTCCCCGAAGTCAGAACAAGAGAGCGATCGCGCTCCAAGTTGGCCTCAAACTTCATGTCAAGTAAGAAGGTTCTAGTCGAATTACTGACCGATAGGAGTTACATCGAGACCGAGGCCCAGCCGATTACTCAGCAGGCCACGTGGATGGACTCGATCGCTCTCTATCTCAAAGACGGAATACTACCAGCTGATAAGATACAATCTAGAAAAGTTCGACTGCAATCCACTCGATATGCGTTTTTCGACGACATTCTATATCGGAAATCTTTCGTAAGTCCATGGTTAAGATGCGTATCTGAAACCGAAGGTGAATATCTCTTGGAAGAAATCCATAGAGGGTATGTGGAAACCAACTGCGGGGCTAGAATGTTAGCTCGAAAATGCAAGTTAGCTGGGTATTTTTGGCCGTCGATGCAACGAGACGCGAACAATCTTGTCCAAAAATGCAACACTTGTCAGATTCATGATAATATCTCCCACCAACAAGCGCAAGACATGAATGTCGTCTCGCCGAGATGGCCATTTGATCGGTGGGGAGTCGATATCGTTGGACCCTACCTCGAGCTCCGGGAAATCTTAAATATGTGGTCGTGGTGTAGATTACTTCACGAAGTGGGTCGGTTAAGGCTATACCCGACATCAAAGTCGCAACCATCAAAAATTCTTGTGGGTCGACATTTTGTGCGAGATATGGAATTCAAGGCTCGATCTCGGATAACGGTACCAGTTCAAGATCGAAAAGTTAGAGAATGGTGCGTTGAATATCATATCGACCAACGATTCACCTCGTAGCTCATCCACAGAGCAAACGGTCAAGTTGAGCAAACTAATCGGCCAGATCAAGCTAGGGTTAAAAAAGAGGCTAGAGGCGTAAGGTCGAGATTGGGCGATTCAACTTCCGAGCATCCTATGGTCGTATAGGACGACTCTAATTCATCAACAGGGAAACTCCTTTCTCTTTAGTGTATGGTTGTGAAGCGGTGATACCCGCCGAGATCGGAGTTCCTCCCCTCGAGTTACGGCATACAATGTTGAGACTAACGATCCCGAACTCCGGCGAGAAAAGGGACGATGTCGAGGAACGAAGAGATAGCCTCAAATAGAATGGCAAGGTATAAGCGTAAGATCTCTCGATTACAACTCGAGGTCGACATCGATACTTCAAGGTGGAGATCCGGTTCTAAGGAAGAATGAAGCAAGTCGACAAGAGGCGGCCGGAAAATTAACCCCGAATTGGGAAGGACCTTATCAGATCCTGAAAGTCCACCCCAAAGGGTCTTATCAACTTGGTCGGGCGGATGGGACTACTGTTCCTCGACATTGGCATGCCAAAAATCTGAGGAAGTATTATGTCTGAGATAAGCTTTTATGAACTTTCATTTACTTTTAATGTTAAATCTTGTAATAAGTCCATGTGACGATCTATGATATTCTAATAAAAGTATGCTTTCTCGAGATGTTTTCTGTGTTTGTTAGGATTTATAGCCAAAACGATACAAGTCCAATGTGACGAGAAAGTTAAAGGCAAAATAATGAACAACGAATAGAGAAATCCATGCAGTCGGAAATCTAGACAAGCCAAAGCAAAGTTAGCCTAATGGGCGACGAATGCAAAGGCATAAAGACGGTTCGCATGGTCGGGCCAAAGGTCCAAGCTAAAAGCCGAACGAGCCCAAGAGGCAAACAAGGCTTAAGCAAAGGACGGTTCGCATAGTCGGGCCACCTGTCCAAGTCGAAAGCCAAACGAGCCCAAAGGGCGAAAAAGGCCTAGACAAAGGACGGTTCGCATAGTCGGGCCACCTGTTCCAGTCGAAGGTCGAAAAAGCCTAAGAGGCAAAAAAGACCTAAAACCTGGGACAGTTTATATTAAAGTGCTCAGCCTAAAAGTCAAATAAGCCTAAGGGACAAAAGACTAAGGCAAGCAAGTCGATCTCAAGTGCAATAAGAACCAAAGGTTCATAATACACTTGGGGGGCAACACAGTATTAACAACAAAAACAACAAGTACAACAAATAAAGCGAATATCGAGTAGCGAGCAGAGCCAGGAGCTCGACAAGCGGAAGACTATGAAACATTAAGACGAGCAAAGTCAAGTCAAGAAAGATAGCAAAATCAAATCAAAATCAACGCAAAGTCATTACAAAACAAGGCCAGGTCGAAAAGACCAGCCAAAGTTAAAATAAATGTTATTACAGATCCAAGTTTAAGATAACAAATCAACAAAACATCAAGATCAGGGGTCGGCTTCCGGAGTCGGCTCAGTTATGGCAGGGGTCGGATCGGCGGCGGTCGGATTGGCAGTAGGGGCAGACGAGGGAGGAGCATACTTTATAGCCAAGGATTCTCCCCGCTGAAACTCCTCGAAGTACTGATCATACAGCTTCTCCGAGTCGGGATTGTAGAACATAGGCGTCTGGAGAGTTGACATGTCGAAGCTCGGAGTGACCTCCTTCATCTGATCCACGACCAGGGTATATCCGCCCATCATTGAGGCCCGCATGATCACTTCTAGATCATCTTCGAGGTTGGATGACTTGCGATACTCCATGATGGCCTCGGTCTTAGCCTCTTCGACCTGCGCATGCGCTCGATACAGTTCAGCCTGTAGCGCATCTCGATCTTGGCGAGCCTTCCTAGCTTCTTCGTCTGCAGCTTTCTGACACTGCTGCAGCTTCTCATAGTCTTGAGCGAGCTTGAGCAGCTCTCGACCCTGATCTTGCCTTTCATCTCGCACTCGGTCTAGCTCCTTCTCGGTATTTGACGTCACCAAACCAGACCTTAGAAACGGCGTCAAGAAAGGGACAGACCTTTTCTAGGTTAGACGGATCCTAACCGGCAGTGTACCGGGTCAAATTGTAGTGATAAAGTGGTGAGTCAGGTGTCGAATTCTCAGGGAAAAAAGGTGGTAATTCTTTTAAGTGTGGTTAAACACCAAAGAGCTGCTATTAACTCGATCTAAACCGCAATTTTATAACACAGATTACTACTACTCTAATTAACATAAAATAAATGCATAATTTAAAAGTTATTCTAATATAATATATATAGATATATAAATATATATAAATGTACATAAATAGTAAAATATATATATATATATAAATATATAGATACCAAAATATAATATATAACCAGACTAACCAAAGTATATGTAATCAATTTATATGATCTTTTCAGTTAATGGAATGTGTTCGATCTTCTTTTTTTAGGTCCAATTGAGTGAATGAAACGGTGTACTCCTAATATCAACAATTCCTCCTCACACGAGCGTATGAAATTGTCATATGTCAAAAGTCATCACCCAAGGTCCACAACCGCCCCATGCTAAACTTAGTTAGTCAAAACAGTGCAGAGTACAAATCTACCCCGGATAAAAGAGGTGATTCCATTTGTCGATGGCGATGTTATTCAAGAGGCTCCGGTTGTCAAGCGGTCGATTTAATACAAACGGTGTAGTTTCAATTAAACTGTGATTTTAACATTATTAAGATCTCGAGTACAAATTTTAATAAGATTTATCTTTCCAGGACAAATCTGCCCCCGGGTAGGAAATAGGATTCCGTTAATCAGACGGCCATTTTTACCCTCCGGTTTTTCTATTTTTACTCATATCCTGACTTCTCTGGTCAGTTCATCGCCAGGTTATATGTAGTATTCATCATGATTGATTACTTCATTCCGAATATGTTATCATTACGTAGCGAAATAGAAAAAGATTCATTTTACTCAATTTTAGTCAATTTTATTTTAACATCATTCCATTACCGAAAAGATCAAAATAATACGATTACATAACTTTGGTTAGTTATTAGATCTAGCCTAATAACATTATAAAAAAGAAGAAAATAACAAACATAAACATAATTATTATAGAAATTACCCGATTACAACTGCTGACTCAGAAATCGTCTTTTTCCGGACATTACAACGACTTCAGCAACACTGAACTTCCGATAATTTCCCGAGCATTACTACGATACTACTACTACTAATTTATTTTGGCATAAAGCCTATTTACAAACTAAGAAAGGAGAAGAAAAAGAGAAAGAAGAGGGAGAGAATATATATAGAATATTGTATATATATATTGGTACACCCCCAAATGAAGCCTCTGATGCTCCCCTTTTATAGACTTTCTTCCTTCCCGACCGGTCCTCGAAAACTTGCCGGATCGGTCCGGTGTAATGATGACAATCATTACAGCTTTGTTATCGACATGTGCAAGCATGTTACCCTTAATCATCACTTGTCTTTGTGTAATTATATATATAATTATATATAATTACACGATTATCTTCTAAAAATCGTAACTTGAATTCTTGATATCGTAATGACATAATCGAACTTCGTTGAAAAGCTCGTTGAATTCTCTACAACTTTCATCAAGACCACTTCTTGAAAACGTATTCTCGATGAGCCATTTGTATTATACGTCCTTTCTCGAGATTCGAAACAATTATTCCCTTGATCATGTATATCGGTGGACGCTTTATAACTTCCTTTCACCGACTTGTATTGACTTCAAAAGTGTCGATACTCGGATTTGATTCATCTTAGGATTACGCAATGAAATAAACACAAAATACCCGTGTAAAATAGACACAATATTCGGTTACTAAAACCGGTACAAAAACTACAACTTTCTACTATAAATACTAACTTTTACTACTAACTATACTAAACTACAAAGATTAATATTTTATACTAATTATATCATAATTTTAGATATTTTACATAGAATTTGTCAACAAAACGTAATAAAATCACGTAAATTCAATCATATAAAAATAATACATCAAATTACTCCCACTTAGCTTTTGATCGTCCTAGAGCAAAAATAAGCGTAATATATAAATAACGAGATAATATAATTGATCGATTAAAATTTTAAAAGTAATATATATCAATCAATATTACAAACATATAATTTATAAATTTTATAGAAATTTAAGAAAGGAGATTATATAACTTAAATGAATTAAGTATCAAATATGAATTAGATGGAAACATGCATGCAATAATTCGAAAATATAAATAAAATATTAGAAATACTTTCTATCTCGATTATTACAATTTACGGAATCATTAACTAAGTCGGATAGAAGACATATTGGCTTAATATATTAGGATAGGACATTGGTTAATCGAAAAGATAGAAAAGGAAATCAAAAGAGAAAGATGCAAGTCAAATGCGTCTCTACGTCTTCACATTCTTGATCAAAAATAATTCACGATTAGTAACATCCTTTTATTCCAACTATTTTTCGATTTTTCTCTCTTTTTTTTTTTTATTTTTTTTTTTTATTTTTATTTTTAACATTAAGAACTAAAGCGTGAGTGTGTGTAAATAATCAAATTTACAAGCATTGCTTCATCAAGATTGATCGAGTACTACTCTTTCGATCTAAAATTACGAGTCCGTTTCCTTAAAACCCGTAATTATTCTTGAGATCTTTTGATTCGACTTATGCCTTCATTCTCAAAGAATAGGACATTTCGAGATAATCCTCTAGTTGGACTACTATCATCAGACATATATTTGGTCGATCAAAGATAGGGAAGATACTTGATATTCGATTTATTACGTGTAAAAATGGTGCTTTGTTCCTAATATAAATTGTTCATGCAGACACTAACATATCCGAACTCATTCCAATCATATACCATTTTTCTCAACTCTTAACTTTTTACTGTCATCATCTCCTCTCATAAATGCGTCTAAACTCGAAGGATGTCAAAGAAATGTAGACCAAAACAAGCTAAGGGTCGGAAATTTCTAGTTAATCAAAATGGCTAAATTCAGAGAGGTCTTAATCACTTTTTAAAAGGCGAGGTGGGGTCAAAAATTGGAAATTTTATTCGGGTAAATTTATTTGGCTATAGTTATATTTTTGTGGTGCCAAAAATCATCATTCCTAATTTTGATTCCAAATTCATAATTAATCTTTGAAAAGAAAATTATCTAAAAATTTATTTATAAATATAAAAATTACTTGAATAATTCCATAAAAGAAATATTTGATAAAAATTATTTAGTTATACATACTCAAAATCTTAAAAATCTTATAAAAGATATAAAACATATTCATTATATATCTAATATATTTTACTAAATCAAAAATTAATCTTTTCAAATTATATCATTTTTATTCATATATTAACCAACTTAGATTATTCAAGAAAAATTAAAACTAAGAAATAAGTAATTAAAGTACTAATTTATATGAAAAAGGTTATATTTTATAATTATTTTTTATTATTTTTTTTTTTCGAAAATTTTAATGAATTTTCAAACCTAACTCTACTCCCCACTTACGAAGTGACATCGTCCGATGTTCAATGAGTATGAAAAGTAGTTCGAAAATTAAATTAAAATTATAGATGATCGTTATAAACATCGATAACACACGTAATTAAAATCAAACAACATATATATTAAACAAAAAAACTATTACAGACTAAAAAAATAAAAATAAAACAAACTTACTATTAACTTACTAACCTTAATCAACTCTAACTTATTAAAGCAAACCAAACTTAAACTAAATTAAATAAAACCACTAACAACTATCTCAAATAGTTGACGAACAACCCGGATTCTCTACGGTAGCAATCCTCTACGACAATCACGAGACGGATATATCTCATCGTAAGCAATTTCAGGGGACTTCATTCAAATGAATACATAACCTTGAAATTAACCAAGCAAAGGCATCGGCCTTCCATTATTATACCGTTCCACTTTGCAAAGTTTCTGCCGTCCTAAAAATCAAAATCCCCCAGTCCACATGAGCTCCGCTTATCAACGCAAATAACAAAAGTATCTCACTATCACTAACCCATGCAAAGTCACTAGTCGGATAGACTCGTGAGTTAATGAAGTGTTTCCATGCTCTCGGATGAGCGGCGGAGTGAAGTGGTAGAGTCGTAATTTTGATCGAACTCTGGAAACAGATCACGGAAAAGCTTCCGTGACATAGTTAACAACATGACAAGAGTTCCCTAATGCCCATTGATATTCATAATGAAGATTATGGATTTGATTGAAAATCGGTATTTCATAGATATGATTGATAATATGAGGTGACAAATGAATAAGTGTACCACGAACGAGATATAAGTTGTGACGGATCTACCGTAATAATGATGAAAGAAAGTGAATAAAATTCCTAACAATAGAAACATTAATTCTTCCTCGAGGATGCTTAACAAATTTTTTCCATCCTTGATTACGAATTAAATCCTTCCCGAATCGATCAATTTTTTCAAAATTGATACCCCTTTCCATCAATATAGGAGAATTTGCAAACCTCGCATTCACCAACAAATTAACATTTGAAGCGCTAGACTCCGGGACAAAAACATCAACTGCCTCCGGATCGTATGAATTGACTGATGGTGATGATCGGTTTGACATTTTAGTTTAAACAGATGCAGTAAAAAGAAGAGGATTGAAAGTAGTGAGTGAATTGGCAAATTTTTACTTTCAACCTCTCTGTCCTTAAATGGATAAAAATTAGAGTACACGTGCATGCATACTAACACTTTCAGCATGACTAAGCAGTTTTTACTCCCGGATCGGTCCTGAAACTGACCGGACCGGTCCGGCTTTAAGATATTTTTACCGTATGCAGTTGTAAAATTCAAGTTTTCTTTGTTCAACTTAATAGCCTTCAAGCTATTTGAGAAGCTATAAAGGTAGTTTAAATATTATCTCACCGATCGGATAAAAGCGACACACGAATACGACATGCGAATGATAAATATATTTTTTAGATTTTTGATTTTTTATGAAATATTTAAATACTATTAAAAATAAATTTACGACTACGACAGAATATGATTAATGAAATCGAAAACTTATTAAACTAGCAAACTTATCAACTAAAGTTAAAATGCAGAAAATAAAATAAACAGTCATAAAATGTTTAGAAATAATAAAAGTTGTTTAAAATCAAACAATGTCAACATCATCATCGTCAGCAGTGTAAACTGGATCATTCATACTTGGAACCGATGACGTTTCTTGCTGTGAAAACGTAGTCGTGGTCCGAACTGAACTGTCGAGACCCAACGAACTCATACTCATCGTCATCCTTGCAAAATCTGAAAATCCTCCCCAGCTAGATGTAACAAGACACCACGAGAACTCAGTATAAAAGACACCACGACCACTAGGCGGCTTTCAAAAGGATTTGGCATATGATGAAAGCTACGAGATGGTGGAATAGGTGCTATCCATTACGTAACGTATCTGGGTCGATTGACAGGGCGGATAGGCGGGTTTATCGAAAGAAGGATCAAGATGCATCTGCTCATGTCTCAAAGCATCCTCTACGTAAATCATCACTCCACTTGCCTACTCTGCTTTCGAAGAAACAAAGCCATATTAGCTTTGTCCTCGGGCTACATCGATACTAAGGATTGAAACATATCGTATGTAATGGTGTTTGGGAGAGAAGTCTGCATTGCTCGAGAAAAGATGAAAATGCTGGCCCGGTGGAATTGGTGGAGTGGTGGAGGGTACTACGTCTAACTATCGAGTCTATCGAACCCTCTGGAGACCTCCTCAGACTAGGGCCTATCGAGGGACTCATCATCCGCCATCATCAACTTGTCGTTAGGCAGAGAAAGGAACTCTGATCTACGACATAAATCGAAAATAAAGCCAGGAAAGTACATGTGACTCCTGCCTTGGCGGTAACAATAAACTCGAAAACCCTTCTATACATGATCTTCCCACATCCACCTTAACATCATGGATCATCGCCCAAGTAATGCATAAATCTTCTTTACCAAAGGCGGTGTGTTTGGTAGTGGGATAGAGTATGGCTCAAAAATCTTTTGATTGCCCTCAGATCTCTAAAACACTTCCCATAATTAAATCTGTTATCCACCCATTCTGCTGTAGCATCAAACTCCCTCTGAGCTCTAGAGGCAATCTGCTCATACATAGCAGGATCATCTAATCTATAAACAGCTCTATAATCTTCTTCATCTGGAAAAACTTCTACCCCTAAAACAGCATTAATCAGTTCCGGACTAAAAGAAACATGTCTAGACCTAAGGGGAATAGACTCTATCATACTACCCTCAGTGGGTGTCAAAGTAGACAAAACTGCATAAAACTCTCGCCACTAAGGTAGTATTGATCTCTCTGTCCTCTGAGTTTGCAAAATCCAACCATTGGCGTCTCTCGCAAAAATACGCCTAACCTCCTATCCTAAGTCATCAAAATCTAAGCCTCTTTCCAACACAACTCCACATTTACTATAGATATTTTTATAAGCATTCTTAGCTTGAGGTGAAGTCAGAGCGAAAGAAAACTAATGATTCTTCTTCCGGTGTTAAATCTTTTAATTCTACGACCGGTACTTCTATTGGAATATTAGGCTTTCGTTTCTTAGAGATTTTTCGACTGGATGAGGCCATTCTACGATATTGAATTGACAAAACAACAATAAAAACAACAGAAAAACAACACAAAATAAAATGTCACAACACACGTAAAATTCAAAACAGTTGAAAATAAATCTAAAAATTATAAAAATTATGAAATTGATAACTAGAGTAAACAAATTATACCTTATAGTGAACAAAACAGTGAAAAGTGGCCGGAAAAGTCGTTATAAGCCTCCGGGATGAAATGGAGCTTGTGTTCGATCTTTTCAAATTTTTCACTTGTGTTGAAGAGAGAGAGTAAAGAGGAAGAATGTATGTAATGGTGTAGTTTAATTTGTATTTTTAAGGAGAAAAATAAAATTTTTCGAGTTGAAGGGGGTGATCTTTGTTCTTTGTTGAAAAAAGAGGAGAAATGAAGAAGAAGAAAAGATCCCGTCCTTTTAGGTTAACTCGAACCCGGACCGGTCCTGATAAGGGCCGGATCGGTCCGTGTGCAATTTTTGTGAATTTTCAAATTTTTTTTATTTTTTTGGGCTTTTGATATAAAAACTTATAAAACTTCAATAAAACTAGAAAATAAAATTTATAAATTTTATAACAATTTCTCAAAACTTATAAAATCTTTATAAAACTTATTTAAAAGTTTATAAAAATTCAATAAATTTCTATTAATTCTTATAAAATATCTAAAAACTTAAAGAACTTTTTATAAAACTTTTATAAAACTCCTTAATTTTATAAAGATCCAATTTTATAAAATTTTCAAAGTTATGCAAAAAAATTTATAAAACTAAAAGAAAAAGACTTGAACTTACGGGGTTTCTAATTCTTCAATTTCTACAAACTCCATTCCTAACATACCTTTCAAGCAAACTATATCCTAGAAATGTAGCGTTTGAATTAAGTCTTGGAAGTCCATCGGGATTTTCGGTTAACCACCTGTCGTTCCTTCTTAATTACATTCAAACACTCACTCGAGATTGAGTTATATTTTTCCCACATCGCCCACTTTGTGTTCAATTTTTCCTGATTCGCACTTCCTTAAAAACTTAGCCCTTCTCTCTTTATCGAGCTTCTCGACGTACCATTACAAACTTCTTTCAATTTTTTCTCTCTCAACAATTGCTTGTTCTGTTCAAAAACTAAGGCTTACATAGTAAAGCGATATCTCTATTAAAACCAAACTTCAAAAGCAAAACAAAAACTCCTAATCTATCTAAAAAAGGCATCCGGTTCTTTTCGTCTATCCGGTAAAAGCGAAACTAGTTTAGACATATAAAAGTAAAGATAAAACCTGGTAATTTGATACTTTCGACTTTTAAAACCTTTGCTTTTTAGTCTTTCGAGGGTCGATCGGCAACATCACTTCATTTATGAGAGAGACTTCTTCACCTTCCAAAAATAGCTTCACCACTGTGACCATTGGCTATAAAAGTTGTATTCCCATCGATTAGTTCAACGACTCAGGTTTATAAACTCGTGTTACTTTAAATGGTCCCGCCCATCTTGATTTAAGCTTTCACGAAACAACTTTAAACGCGTGAATTGTACAATAACACTTTCGATCACCTATATGGAACTCACGACTATATATTCTCTTATCATGGAAGGATTTAGTGCGTTCCTTGTAGATTCGAGCATTTTCATATGAATCAAGGCGAAATTCTTCTAATTCTGTTAACTGAAGTAGTCTATGATCACCGACAGCCTTAGGATCGAAATTTAAAAATCTAATAGCCCAGAATGCTCGGTGTTCTAACTCTACTGGGGAGATGACAAGATTTACCAAAGACTAATTTGTAGGAGAAACGACCAATTGGAGTTTTAAAAGTCGCATTCTGTATGCCCATGCGCATCATCTAGTCTAATCGCCGATTTTTACGGTTTGAATCCACTTTGTTTTTCTATGATTCTTTTAATCTCTCTATTCGACACCTCTACCTGACCACTGGTTTGCGGATGATAAGGCGTTCCTAACTTATGCGTTACACCATATTTTTCAATTAACTTAGTAAATGGTCGATTGCAAAAGTGTGAACCTCTATCACTAATGATCGCCCTTGGAATGCCATATCTAGTGAATATGTTCTTTTTAAGAAATCGTATGACAACCTTGGTATCATTAGTGGGAAGAGCTTCAGCTTCTACCCATTTCGAAACATAATCTACCATTACAAGAATAAATCTTTTTCCAAACGATATAGGGAAAGGTCCCATGAAATCTATACCCCAAACATCAAATAACTCACATTCTAAAATAGGTTGCATAGGCATTTCATGTTTTTTTCGAGATATTTCCCCATTTTTGACAAGACTCACAAGATTTAACATATGTATACGCATCTTTATAAAGTGTAGGCCAATAAAAACCACATTGCAAGACTTTAAAAGCAGTTTTCCAACCTCCATGATGACCTCCTGCCTCACGATCATGACAAAACGATAAAACACTTAAAATTTCATTATCAGGCACACATTTTACGATTATTCCATCCGAACATTTACGGAAAAGATCTGTTCCTCCCAAAGAATAAAATTTTAAGTCATAAAAGAACTTCTTTTCACATTTGCCAAGTCCAATGAGACGGAATGTAATCACGAGTTAAGTAGTTAATGATATCTCCAAACCAAGGTGAATTTTCCTTAGAAGGAATTCTTTTCTTTAATAAGCGCATGGTTGAAGGCATATCGATTCTAAGCAGGTTGTTCATCGAAACGAATCCTTAATTTCATTTCCTATTTCTTCCTCGGTTTCCATTCTACTTAGATGATCTCTCTACTACATTCTCACTTCCTTTTTATCTTTAATCTCAATATCAAATTCTTGAAGTAGGAGAATCCATCTAAGAAGGCGTGGTTTCGCATCTTTCTTACTCGATAAATATTTCAATCTTTGAATGGTGCAGTATAAACTATTACCTTAGAGCCAACAATATACGATCTAAACTTATCTAAGGCAAAATTACAGCCAGCAGTTCTTTTACGTAGTTGCATAGTTTAGTTGAGTTTTGCATTTAACGTATGAGATGCATAGTAAATAGCTTTGAGAATTCTATTATACCTTTGACCTAAAATGACTCCTACAACTAAATCGCTTGCATCACACATAATCTCAAAAGGTAAATCCCATCTGGTGCCACCAATCTCAGTGCGATAATCAACTTCGCTTCGAGGATCTTAAATGCTTCCATACATTTACTATCAAAATTAAAAGATACTTCTTTTTCAAGCAAATGACTTAGAGGCTTTGCTATCTTTGAAAAATCGCAATAAATCTCCTATAAAATCCTGCATGTCCAAGAAATCCTCTTAACGTTCTTAGATTAAGCGGTGGAGGCAATTTTTCGATTACCTCGACTTTAGCTTTATCAACTTCAATTCTACTTGAGAGATTCTATGACCTAGTACAATTCCTTCGATACCATTAAATGACATTTTTCCCGGTTAAGCACTAAATTGGTATCCTCACAGCGTTGTAACACTCGTTCTAAGTGTAACAAACACCATTAAAAGAGTCTCCGTAAACACTAAAGTCGTCCATGAAAATTTCTAAGAATTTCTCAACCATATCGGAAAATATAGACATCATACATCTTTGAAGCGTGGCGGGAGCATTACATAAACCAAGCGGCATTCTTTTATCACGAAAGTTCCATAAGGACATGTGAAAGTAGTCTTTTCCTATCTCCTGCTTTGCAATGAAAATCAGTAAATATCCCGAATAACCATCTAAGAAACAAGAAATACTTATGTCCACTTAAACGTTCTAACATTTGTACTATGAATGGAAGTGGATGATGATCTTTCTTAGTATGATCATTTAGTTTTCTAAAATCAATGCACATTCGATATCCTGTAATTTCCCTTGTTGGAATCCATTCATTCTTATCATTCTCTTTCAACGTGAAACCTCCTTTCTTTGGTACAACTTGAGTTGGACTTACCCATTCACTATCCGATATAGGAAAAATTATTCCCATTTCTAATAGCTTAATAACCTCTTTCTTAACGATTAAGCTGTAAATTCGGGTTGGCGGCGTTGCGGTTGAATACAAGGTTTAGCATCTTCTTTTAGAATTATCTTATGAACACATATCTCGGACTAATACCTTGAATATCGGCAATCTGTCCATCCAAAAGCTTTCTTATGCTTTTTCAACATTCCTAGTAATTGATCTTCTTGTTGCTCCGTTAAAGTTGATGAAATAATAAGCGGTAAAGGTTATCATTTTCAAGAAAAGCATATTTCGATTTAAAGGTAACGGTTTCAATTCCAGTTCTTAGGCGGATCTTATTGATGATTTAAGAACCGGTCCTTCTAGTTCTAATTCTAAATACTTATGCCATGGTGGTTTAAAAGTAAAACTTCCTTTATCTGAGAAAGGATTATCTCTTTCATTTCAATGTCTTCCTCATCTTCTTTATAGATAGATAAAGTTAAACATTCTTCTAATCTATCTTCAAAAGTTGGTAGCTCGATTATCATAGACAGAATGAATATCTTCTATAAAGAACATGATTACGGTGATGTGTATTGATGGTTCATAGCTTTGAAAATATTGAAAGCAACTTCATCTTCATTGACTCTCAAAATTAATTCTCCTTTACGAACATCGATTAAAGTTCTCCTGTAGCTAGAAATGGACGTCCTAAGATAAGCGGTAATGAAAATCCTTCTTCCATTTCCATAACTACAAAGTCTCTTGGAAAATAGAACTTGTCTACTTTAACCAATACGTCCTCCATAATTCCCTTAGGGTACTTAATCGATCTGCGCCATTTGCGAGTCATTTCGATCTTAGTAAGCTTTCCATGCCTAGCTTTCTATAATCCTCATAAGACATGAGATTTATACTAGCTCTGGATCACATAAGACCTTCTTAAACAAAAATCCTCCAATTTCACACGGAATCGTAAAACTTCCAGGATCTTTTAGTTTAGGTGGTAACTTATCTTTGCAAATTGCGAACATTCTTCATTTAGGCATATATTCTCATATTCCTCTAATTTTTCTTATTTGATAGTATATCCTTCAAAAACTTTCCATAGGCGGGCATATTTATCGAGCTTCGATAATGAGGGATATTAACATGAATATGACGAAAAGTATCAAGAAAACGAGCATACTTACGATCGATCTTAATCTTTTTAATTTGATCTTTAGGTGGAAAAGGTAAAGACTCTAAATCTATAACCTTTGGTTTTGAAGTCATTCTCTCTTTTCCTTTATCCTTTGGAGTATTACTTGATCGCCATGTTTGAGTTCTTGAATTTTTCTTTTAATTTGTTCCTGAATCAATCTACTACTTCATACTCCTTGATTCTTCCTGTTTCTCATCCTTGTTTTCTTTATCTTCTACTCTAACATGTTCTTTAAATAGATTCCTTAAATCTTTATCCATAGGGTCTTTCAAAATTCTAGGGATTTTTACCCATTTTCACCTTCCTTCTCGGGTTCCAAACTTCTATTCCTTTTCAAGAAATTCTCTATGATTTCTTCTTCCTCATCCGTAAAGTCAAGTTCATCTTTAGTCTCTTCATTTTTATCTAAATCATTTTCTACTTCATTATTCCCGAAGTTTTCTACTCCATTACTACCATAGAGTTTCCTACTTCTAAGTAACTACAACATTTACCTCTCTTGGGTTTCTTTCAAGTTATTACTTGGTAATCCTCCAGGAGGTCTCTTGTTATTACGTTCACCTTCCTACTCAAATGATCTTCCATATTCCTTAATGAAGCTTCTATCGTTCTCATTACGGTATCATGTCCACTCATAGATGTTTTCATTGTACTCATGTCCTTCTTGATGAACTATAGAAGTCATCATTGTTTCCATATTCTTAGCTTGAGTAGATACTACACCCATCATATTTTCCATCGAGTTTTCCCATTTTTCAACCCCTTACTGCGGTTGAGTTGAACTTTGAGTTCTTGGTATACTTTGAGTGGTATGTTGAGGATAGGATCTTGGTAATGATTGTAAATTCGATTAGATGTATTTCCTTGATAAACTTGATTATTATTCATATTCTTATCTTGAATCGATCTGGCGGTTGTCACGGCTTACTAGGGTTTTGGACCATCTAAAAGTTGGGTGGTCTCTTCTAATAGCATTAAATGAGTTTGAATATGCATTGTTCAAATTCTATCTTCTTTGAAGAAAACTCACTTCCTCTTTTGAATATCTGTTGGTTCTTCTATCCCTAATGACACATTATCATGATTTGAGTATTCGGTTGGAGTACTATTTTACGAATTTTGATTCTTACCTTGTTGTAATCCATCAAACTTTCTACTTAAATTCTCCAAATGTGCTAGAACTTCCGTGTTTGACGTACATCATTACGCAAAAGCTACTTTTCTAGTGCTCGAACCGGTTTCCCACATTCTCATTTTGTTTTAGAAATCTTTTCTATAGCATCGTAAAAGCTGTTTGAGCTTCACTCATCATCAACGAACCACCACATGCATGATCTACATACATTACGTGAATCTTTTCTTAATTCTGACGAGAAAAGTTGAATTTGCATATCTAAGGAATAACCATGATCGGGACAAGCTCTTAACAATTTTTAAACCTTTCCCACGCATTCCCAAGTGTTTCTTGAGATCCTTGTCTAAAATTAGCAACCTCGACTTTTAATTCCAAATTCCGTCCTGGGTGAAATATTGTTTGAAATTCGGTTTGAATATCCTCCCAACTAGTTAACGAGTGGTGTGGAAGAGACATAAACCAATCTCGGGCTCTTCCTTTTAAAAAAAAAGGAAACATAGTCATCCTTGTTAATTCCTTATGAGCACACTTGACTTTTGGTTGTATTGCACGATTCTTCAAGCAGATAGAGATGATGATGTGGATCTTCATCATCTTCTCTCCTGAAATTGGGCTCTTGCGTCAATTAAACCAAAAGATGAGACTTAATTTGAAATTATTAAGCTCCTTCATTCGGTAAAAGTATGGGATTATTAGTCCGGTTTCTCGCTTACGAGTTTGATCACGAGATAGGTCTCGGGTTTGGCGGATTATTCACGATTATTCAGGTTCCGATCTTGATTGTTCTATTATTATTATTCGATTATTATTAATATTAACGAGGTTTTGTCCATGCCCTAAAGCATGATCTAGCCTCTGTTAGTTTGTTTAATCACTAGTTTCACCATTTCTTTATTTTTATTAGAAGATGATTCCGTTGGAGATTTTCCAAGGAGTCTAAGTTAGTTTGACCACGTTTACTCTCTATCCATAAGCGCCTTTACGTAGCGTTTATATCGGGCTTATAAGGAGTAAGTGAGGCTTTACATCTTCACGGTCATCAACTAATTAAAATAGAAAAATGCTCGAGTTTTAAAGAAGAAGAAAATTGGTACTAAAAGAAAGTAGATACCAACGAAAATAAAAAAAAGAAATGTGATAAGAAGAGTGTTGGTTTATCCTCGAGAATTTTAAGCTAATACAAGTAGTAACCATAGACACAAAAAAAAATTAGCGACTTTGTCTCGACAGCGGCGCTTTAAAGTTGACGTCCTACCAAACCGGACCTTAGAAGCGGCGTCAAGAAAGGGACAGGACCTTTTCTAGGTTAGAGCGGATCTGACCGGCGATGTGCCGGGTCAAATTGTAGTGATAAAGTGGTGAGTCGGTGTCGAATCCTCGAGGAAAAAGGTGGTAATTCTTTTAAGTGTGGTTAAACACCAAAGAGTTGCTATTAACTCGATCTAAACCGCAATTTTATAACACAGATTACTACTACTCTAATTAACATAAAATAAATGCATAATTTAAAAGTTATTCTAATATAATATATATAGATATATAAATATATATAAATGTACATAAATAGTAAAATATATATATATATATATATATAAATATATAGATACCAAAATATAATATATAACCAGACTAACCAAAGTATATGTAATCAATTTATATGATCTTTTCAGTTAATGGAATGTGTTCGATCTTCTTTTTTAGGTCCAATTGAGTGAATGAAACGGTGTACTCTAATATCAACAATTCCTCCTCACACGCGGCGTATGAAATTGTCATATGTCAAAAGTCATCGAGTCAAAGTCCACAACTTGGTATGCTAAACTTAGTTAGTCAAAGCAGCAGTGCAGTACAAATCTACCCCGGATAAAGAGGTGATTCCATTTGTCGGATGGCGATGTTATTCAAGAGGCTCCGGTTGTCAAGCGGATCGATTTAATACAAGCGGTGTAGTTTCAATTAAAAGCTGTGATTTTAACATTATTAAGATCTCGAGTACAAATTTTAATAAGATTTATCTTTCCGGGACAAATCTGCCCCGGGTAGGAAATAGGATTCCGTTAATCAGACGGCCATTTTACCCTCGGTTTTTCTATTTTACTCATATCCCGACTTCTCCGGTCGGTTCATCGCCAGGTTATATGTAGTATTCATCATGATTGATTACTTCATTCGAATATGTTATCATTACGTGGCGAAATAGAAAAAGATTCATTTTACTCAATTTTAGTCAATTTTATTTTAACATCATTCCATTACGAAAAGATCAAAATAATACGATTACATAACTTTGGTTAGTTATTAGATCTAGCCTAATAACATTATAAAAAAGAAGAAAATAACAAACATAAACATAATTATTATAGAAATTACCCGATTACAAGCTGTGACTCTCGAAATCGTTTTTTCCGGACATTACAACGACTTGACAACAGAACTTCCGATAATTTCCGAGCATTACTACGATACTACTACTACTAATTTATTTTGGCATAAAGCCTATTTACAAACTAAGAAAGGAAAGAAAAAGAGAAAGAAGAGGAGAGAATATATATAGAATATTGTATATATATATTGGTACACCCCCCAAATGAAGCCTCTGATGCTCCCCTTTTATAGACTTTCTTCCTTCCCGGACCGGTCCTGAAAACTTGCGGATCGGTCGGTGTAATGATGACAATCATTACGATTTGTTATCGGCATGTGCAAGCATGTTACCACTTAATCATCACTTGTCTTGTGTAATTATATATATATTATATATAATTACACGATTATCTTCTAAAAATCGTAACTTGAATTCTTGATATCGAATGACATAATCGAACTTCCGTTGAAAAGCTCGTTGAATTCTCTACAACTTTCATCAAGACCACTTCTTGAAAACGTATTCTCGATGAGCCATTTGTATTATCGTCCTTTCTCGAGATTCGAAAACAATTATTCCACTTGATCATGTATATCGGTGGCGCTTTATAACTTCCTTTCAGCGACTTGTATTGACTTCAAAAGTGTCGATACTGGGGATTTGATTCATCTTAGGATTACGCAATGAAATAAACACAAAATACCCGTGTAAAATAGACACAATATTCGATTACTAAAACCGGTACAAAAACTACAACTTTCTACTATAAATACTAACTTTTACTACTAACTATACTAAACTACAAAGATTAATATTTTATACTAATTATATCATAATTTTAGATATTTTACATAGAATTTGTCAACAAAACGTAATAAAATCACGTAAATTCAATCATATAAAAATAATACATCCGGCAAACCCGACCAAACCGTATGTTCTTGTTTATTTAATCAAAATACAAAGCTCAAAACAGCAACCTTTCTTGCTTCGAGGATAAAAGGTTTTTACCGGAAAGAACAACGAAGCTTAAGTAAGCTTTGGACGAGAAATCAACGAGAATGCGTGATTCTTCGAAATGGAAACTCAAAAAATTCGAACAAGACTTATGGAATAATGTCCCTTGCACTTTTGGATGTTATGTTGAAGATCTTGTCGAAGATTTGAGGATCTGGGATGTATATCTTTTGTTGAAACCTTGAAGATCCGGATCGGATGAGGCCCGATTTAAGATCCCGCTGAAAGCTCAAGCGGAGAACCAAAACAAGCCAGCTTTTAGGCGCCGAGAAATCAAGAGTGGGCAGTTTGGGCCGCTGAGCTAGTAAGTGTGCCAGCTGTAAATGTTGAATCAATCGGAAAAGATATTGGAAAATGTCGTTTCCTGGTAATCAGTGCCAACTCGCTAATGCCTAAAAAGTCATCACCTTTGAATTAAAGTGCGTTCTGGATAATCTCCAGCTATTTATTGACCATAAAACGCAGTGATTGCTTTCAGCGATGCAAGTTGGTAGTGTAACAAGAGTAAGATGAATATCTTAAAGGAGCAAGCAGAGGGGAGTTTGGTGTTTTTATGTTTATGAAAGTGAGGCTTGGAAGAAGGTTTGCTTACGTACCGCTTTGCGCGGGATCAAGCCGTGCGTGGATTACGGGAACGAAGTCCCCTCACTCATATCGCTGTGATGGAGGCGATTGTAGGTGTTATAGATTTTAGTGAGTTAGTTACCGAGCATGCATGACAACTAAAGAAGTCGCCGTGCACAGAGCTGCTTGCGTCTGCGGAAGCCTAGCGGCCTGACAGCCTAACGGTCTGGCTTGAGAGACTTGGCTGACCGCTGAAGGACTCATGACTGCGAGAGTATACGGGCCTTACGGGCTTGAGAGCCCCATATCTTGTCTTATCTACATGTCAAGTGGCTCATTACTTGCCGGACCTATTAGCCTAGGGATGTGAGTTGGCCCCTGGCTTGATAGTGCCGCACAAGAACCAGGAGGCTTGGGGCGGGCGGCGCGCTTGTGAGCTCGCGATTTGTGGTGGCGGTGGCTTAATCCACTGTTTTAGAAGTCGGATGGACACAAATAAATCCGTAGTCGCATCCACGCTTTAGGCATATCGATACATTTTTACTTAAGCCGTTACAAGCAATACTCTCAATTCAAGCGGCCGACTCACTTTGATGAGTTTTATCGGTAACATTTTCTAGGCTAAAAAAGAATCGGTAAGTCGACCTGATGATAGCGTTCTAAAAAATAATATATTTTTCTAATGTGATAAAGTAGATTAATTTATTAGTAACAACTTCAAATCACTATCGAAATATATTATAATAATGAATAATATAATGACAATATAAGACTTATAAGAGAATTTTGAGGAAAAAGTGATGAAATAAATTGCAGAGACTTATAGTGTGATGACATTTGAATACATATATTTAAAATAAAAAAATAAAAACAAAATATTTTATTCAAAAATTTGAAAAAAGTAGACGTTGGCAAGAGTTGGGAATAAAAAAAACAAAACGCCAGTTCGGTTCCCTGTCGGTTTCGGCGGCTGTGACCTCGGCTTTAACGGTAATGGTCGGAGTCAGGTGTAATCCTTAAACCTGGCGAACATTGCTACTCCAATCGGTTTTATGGCCGTGTACCCGCCCCGGTTTATACCAGGGACCCGCCCGATTAGGACC
This sequence comes from Gentiana macrophylla, assembly GCA_026214975.1. Taxonomy (NCBI): domain Eukaryota; kingdom Viridiplantae; phylum Streptophyta; class Magnoliopsida; order Gentianales; family Gentianaceae; genus Gentiana; species Gentiana macrophylla. Next base: position 13,739 of record JAOBSW010000164.1, on the reverse strand, counting down.
GGAAAAAAGACCACAGACTGGCCAGGTCTACTATTACATCGCTTTCCTTTACTCTCACCAAAAAAAAATGTTGTAGCCACTTCTGTTCTTTCAAAAGATTTCTAATTCATGTAGTGACTATCATCCATAATTCGCTAATTCTTTCATTTAGTTTATAGGGAAGAAACATTAGGAAAGGTGAAGATATGAAATTAGCTGAATAAGCCAACCGGGCTTGCTTTCTCAAATGATTCTAGTTTGCTACATAAGTTCAATTTAATTAAGAGCCTGAAGTGTATTTTATCTCATGTCGATTCATGGATCAGAATTGCAATTACGAAAAATGTCCAAGATCTTTTGTTATGTGTTGAGACGATGTCATGCTCAAATAGTATTCTGAACCGATCGGAAATTCGATGTTGGTTTTAAATTGCTGACTCATTCTGATTTTGGAGTTGGATTACTACAGATTTCTTTTTATGTGGGAGGACGCTCATTTGCCTTCGAAGCTTCGAAATAAAAGTCTAAAACTTTTCCAGTTGACTTCTAGTCTCATAGCTGCTTTTGCAAAAGCTTATAAACGGATGTCCAATGCAAGACATTCTACTCGAACATATTGACATTGACTACATGCATGATGGATTATATTGGAAGATGAGATCATGATTTTACGTATATAGTATCACTTAACTTCCTTGAGGCGCTTTTGTGCTATGTCAATAATAAAGGAATGAAGTTGCACTTTCTGATTTTTATTATAACCTGATGTTAAAGACTCCTTCACTCGAGAGCCTGAGGATAGATGGTCATCTTCGCGAAATTCATGTAAAGAAAGTCTAAGCTCTCAGGGTTGAAATTGTTTAATAATGATCGATTTGCATGAAGATGATTTACCGACAGTGACATTTGCAATGCAGTCGCTTATTGATATGAATTCAATCTTTCAATTGCAGTAAAAACTTCAGAATTTATCACGACAAGATACGTGTGGGTAGCTTCTCTTTTCTCTAGGAAAGATTAACAATGTTTTGTACTTCGGTGTTGAACCACTACGCCTTGTGTTTTTCAACGTTGTTGTTTACCGCCGGATCCTTAACGCTTGATATCATCCAGGCTCTTTAACAATGCCACAATCGCTTTGTCGACCGCGTGCTAAGATATATTGTGACATTAAGTGATAGAATGTTATTGCGATCATTGTTGCTTATTACAAGATTTCACCCAATCCTCAAACAATTTTAGAAGATCTCAATGATATACAGGTTAGTGTTTGCAAAGAGAGTTAGGTTTTGTTAATTAAACAATGTTAAGTATAGTGGCTGATGTGTGTTTGTGATATGTGAGGGTGGTAGATCCGATAGTCATTCTCATCACTCCAAACTGGAAAGCTCCTTGTAGAAGTTCCAAGATGCTTGGTCAATGAGCTTTTAAAGAAGATTGAAATTCATGTTTATTTTGGTTTACTGATGAGCGTGAATCTTTTTCGCTATATATCTTGAAGCATGGAAGTGCCCTTGAACTTATAAAGGTTGCATTAGATAGAAACCGGGAGGGCGAAAAATTTGAGTTGATTCAAGAGATTTGTAAATTCCCAAGAAAGTCTTCAACTTGTGAAGTTGAATTACTTGATTGATGATTACAAGCCGAATCCGTTGTAACAAGTTGAAACTCTGATTTAGTGAATGGGCTTAAACTCGAATAATCAGTCACAGTGATTAAGATGGATGGTGTGATATGGGAGACTTTTTAGCAGATTTAAATTTAGGAATTTTATTGAAGAGGACGTGTTATAATTACGACATATAGTTTTGATAAATTCTTATGTAGGATAATATTCTTTGATTGGCCGCATTTAGAGGTTTAGTAATTAATTGGTAGCTTTAATGAATACATGCACGTGTGTGTTTGATGAAATGCTTGACATAGTCCTTTTTTTGGGTGGGGTTGAGGTGAGGGTTAGTGGATTTTATATTAGTGTAATAATGAGAAATCAAACACTTATTCATGTTAGAAGGTACGAATACTTGTATCATTAGTCCAGATCCAGTTTCTAGTGCAATGGCGTATGTGCTTTAGTGAAGTGAGGTAAATTAAACATTTTGACATGAAAATTCACAGCCCAGTAGTTTCTTATTTATATTGGAAAATGCTAACACTAGTGTTTTTCAGTGTAAATAACGTAAGGTGCATAGGAATAGAGTAAACAGATGAAAAGAATCTGATAAGTTAGACTTAAATTGGATTGAAGAAAGTTATTAAGAATCACAAAAAGATTTGCCAACAGCTACATAAGACATCATTAATAACTAATATTTGACATGAAGACTTATAGATGGAATTAAAAGATAAAATGACTCTGCACATACAAAGACATTAAGACATTTATTGTTTAGAAACAGAATGTGTACTCAATCATGTCCCGAATAAGCGGATGTAACATCATCCAAAGAGGAATATACAATCAGCCCGGACCGCCGGCGGACAAACCCCCCGGATCACCAACCGGACTACCATCACAAACTCACAGCGCATTCATATAAACAAAATAAAAGACATAAAAATAAAGGACAAAAGATAAGAGCTTTTTGGGAAAAACCTTGAAACCGCCAAAGTCTAAAAAACTTCCTCAGAGCTAGCTTTGGCAGCATTAACGGAAGGGAGAAGAACCATCTTATCGTAACAACGTTGTTACTATCAATATATTTTTCTTAACATATTTTTCTATGACCTGCTTGCATATTCTGCCAGTGTTCGAATCGACTGGTAGTAGCGGAATGACTCTTCGGGCCGCTTAAAGATAATAGCAAGTTCTACGATTTTGAGCATCAGGTTGGCGATTAATATCACCACGAAGTCCATAGTGATATGCTGAATAGAGAACACTCGCTTTTGCTAGAAGGTATTGATGAAGAGGAAATTAGAATATACACGTGTATAATTCTCATTAAATCAATACATATAGTTAGTATAATCCTTCTCAAGCATAAATTTAAAATGTGGATAACCAAATACGGTAATTTTAGTGTGGTGATTCCATGTCAACTACCATCAATATAAGTCCTAAACCCGTTCTACATTGATTCCGCTTGTTTGACAAAAATTCGCAAAAAAATCACAACGATGAGGCGAGAAATGCGGTCAGCACACTATGCACCACACTCACGTTGAAGTGTCGGTTCTTATAAGCTGCCTAGGTATGTCTAGGGTCAATTCTGCAGCAATGGTCAATTCTAAGACTCAAGCAGGAAGTTACAGCCTCTATACGACAAATCTCTATCTGTCTCTATCTATTCTTACTATTTTAAAAATGCTGGAGTGTGTTTCGCCGAAAAAAGTGCTTTCTCCATCATTTAAATACTAATTAAAATTAAAATAATTGGAGAAGTAAATATAACTATATAATACTTTTTAAAACTCAACTAAATATCATTATTACATCTTTAATTACCAATATAAAAAGATACTTTGATCCATAATATAAAAAATCCTAACATATACATTGAAATAAAAAATCTAAAAATTAAAATCTAAAAATTTATAAACAAAATTAAACAAAGATACTTATTGAATATCAATTATAAATTTAACCATAAAAATAAGTAAAATATAATCAGAAAACGGGAAAACCATCAATATTTATATACAAAATCAAACAACAAGATCATTCATTGATTGGTTTTAAAATAAAATATAAAAACGAAAATCATTAAAATCATTGATTGATTATTAATTTTTGATTAATTAATCATCATTAATTAATTAAAATAGAAAAAAATGAAATTATAAAAAATATTGGTTTAATAATAAATGAACTAAGTTAAAACCGCAAATCATTATATAGACATAATCCACCAAAGTAAAAAAAAACACATTATATTTTCATTTCTCGACCAATGTCCGTGATGAAAATTATTTTTTTTTAAATTTACAATATAGTTAATTATAATATTTTTAATCAAAAAGTAGATTATTATTTTAGGTTTTTGGTTAAAAGGACAACACTAAACTTAGTGGGATGCGTGACACACCTATTTAATAAGGACGAAATTAGATTGAACTCGTGAGACAGACTCCTGAATTATTATGATTATTGCCCGGCCTACTTTTGGACGATTCACAAAAAAGCAGCTCCTGCTTCCTTTTAAGACCCATCTCTCCGAGAAAACCCACAATGAGTTCGGCCATCTTAGCCTTCTTCTCCTGGGCACCTCATGCTAACGGGCCGCGATCTTGCTTGTGCTTACTTGCCGGAGTAGCGCTCTATTCACCAGCTCCCACTTTAGTTTCGCTTCCCTTTGTTTCCAATAGTTGGACCATGCTTGGATGCATCAGCCGGAAGTTCTTCCATGATTAGTGTCGAGGCCCGACCTGTCGTGCTTGAAACTCAAATAGGGTAATTCATTAGTGAGTCACAAAATTGCTTATGGCGTCACCATCTAGTTGGAAAGCTGGACTTCGCCTAACATAATGCGGTCATGGAATTATCAGCATTTGATTACGTTCCACCTTAAGACTCCATCTCCCATCAAAATCATACCGTAAAATACGATTCTTACATGTCTCGACTAGGATACGCCTATCACCCGAATTCTTTCCGCCACCGGTGTCAATTTCGGCCAAGAAGATGGGATTTGTATCACTTTGCGTCAGTTGAGCGATTTAGGGATTAAGGTTTGAGGAGATGAGGTGTGGTATCTTGCATGCGGAGTCTGAAACGATCTTGATTGGCTTGCCGAAAGTAAGCATGGGAGAAGTTGAGACGTTGTAGTGTTTTTGAAAAAAATTTGGGTTTAAGGTTTGTTACCATTAATTTTTTAACGGTACTACATTTTTTCAGAATTTTATATATTTACTGGGCTGTTACTACTTGTTTTATTAGCCGTTAAAACATTTACCTGTTGTTACTACTTGCTTTAAATTTATTACTACTTGTTTATCAAGGCATTACTACTTTTCATTGGATATTACGACATTTTGCTGGGTGTTATTACTTGTTCCTTATGCGACATCATTTGTTTTCTTAGGTACATTTACTACATTTTATCTGATATTTACTCATTGGCAGTGTAAATTAGTATTTCTCATTCATTTATTATGAATTTTTCCTTCTAATCACATAACGTAACAATTAACGTCATACTCGTTTCCAATTTACGCTTTTTTGTCCTTACATTTACTTCCACTTAATATTTTAATCAAGCGGAATGAAAAGTAGATTATTAGTTTTAATTATCTTCTTCATTATTATAATCTTTCATCCGATATCTTACGCCAGAATCATGAGCGGGTATGTGAATATTTCTTTAAATATGACTACATCTTTTTGGGCCTTATAAAAAAATACATCGTATAACATCAATTAAACATATCTACAGCATTCTCGTCACCCACGTTTAATTCGGGAGATCCACTGTAAAGAATGACACAGACTAAGTGGGTACACACCGTCAAAGACTTGAGCAAAAAGAAAGAACAACAAAAAATAATAAGAAAAACAAAAATATAGTAATGAAACAAACATGTCCAAATGCAATAACCTCAAATGCTTCTTTATCAACATCGATTGCATAAAAATTCATGCGAGTCAAGTTTTATTATGTTATTTCACCCGATTTCAAAAGAAAATTTGTAGAGAAAGCAGGTTTATTAGAGTCCAACCGTGAGCATCCCGGAATGCTTAAATGAAGCTATTTTTAATTCAAATACCTAATGCCTTAAAGAGATCGCTTGGTAAATTTATTATTCTCTTTGTCAACTAACAAACATTAGAAACCCAACCATGAGATTACATATCGTGATGCAATGTCGGAAGATTTAAATCTTTGAATTATTCAAAGTCGATTAAAATGTCAGTGTATGGCTAGAATTTGAGAATCCATTAAATTATTTTGTGGAAAGCTTGAGTAAAAAACTTGACATCTTACGACTTGCAAGACATAAGCTTAAAGGACATCTTGAGAAATTTAATGTGTATTTGAAAGAAATAATGGTTGTATTGGGGAGGTGATTTTAGATAAATTCTTCGTGTTCCAAATGAGCATTCACTAGGAAACAAAAGAGAAAACTTGGTGAGTTATATTTGTAATGATGATGAAAAATTATGTCTGTAGAAAAATATGAAAGCACGTAGAAGATTCACATTTCCCATTGATATTTATTAAGGGTGAGTTCTTGGAGAAGAGACAATAAACCACTAAATTGAGACATAGAGTTATCGAAATAAATGGTTATTAAATACGATGAAAATGCAGGATGAGGTTTTATGAAAATCATTTTAATCGGCTTATATTTTTCCATTCATACATGAGAATGAATTCTCGTGATAATACATTACAAACAAGTTAAATATCGATACTGCCACGACTAATGAAAGCATGTTGATAAGTTGAAAGAAAAATTGATATCAACCTTTTCAGGGATGAATATTGTATAAGCGGCTTCGATAAGACCATTGATGATACCCGATGATTATTATCAAGAAGAATTTACTGGTGAACACTTTGACACTAAAATGAATTAAGCCTTATACCAGTTAGTGTTGAAAAGGTATTCACCGAATGTTGTTCAAGAACATAGATCTAAGCGGAAAGGATTAAGATATGCAATTGTACAAAGGATGATATGTAAATGGTCCAAAGGAAGTATGATTAAATGCTGAAATCATAGATTAAGGAAACACCTCTTGAAATGAGTTCATCCCACATATTCCATTTCCTCTTTGGTAGAAACGAAAGGGATACCCATTTCATTTTACAAAGAAAGAAATATCCTGTCTTTGTCTTGCTTTGCATTGGCGACATCAATAAACACAAAGTGACAAACAAAACCATTTGTAAGAGTTTAATTGTCTCATTGAAGCAATTTTCTCACGGACAAGCCCCTTTGTTGTACTTTCAAAGTGGAACTTCAATATCAACTCACATAACACTACGGATGTACAAAAATATAATATACAAACAAGTTTCTGATGTAGATGGTATAAAATTTATTAATAACCCAATTTTAAGCTATGGAAGAGGATTAATAATACTGAGAATGGAAACATCCGCAGCATTGATACAATCGCACCATTAAGCATCGAGTTTCAAAGTGAGATTTTGTATTCTATAAATTTCTCATTGTTTTATTTTTATATATATCCAAGCTTCTTTCATCTTTATGTTAATTTTGGAAATACACATTAGTATCGATAACGCCTGGAATCGTCAACGAATAAAATTAGATCATTATGCGAGTAATTAGGCTACGTAAGGATATTTAATTACTAATTTGGTTGAGTTTTGATGAATTATAAGCTATCTAATGTGCTTGATTTTAATAATACTCAAAGGATTTAGGATCAAGCTATGTAAAGTATTTTGAATTAAGTGAGAACGTCAACTTTATATCATCTACCGAAGTTGATGCCTTTGAGTAAATGATTGGAGACATGGTAGGCATAGGGATCGGTTCACAAAGCCCGTGCCATAATGGAGATGGTAATCATGCAGGCATTATTGTGGCGATTATAAATGTAAATTGCGGCACTGATCATCTCGGAACATAAAGTCGTCGATAGTAAATCTGCGGTGTGTTGAGACACTTCATATCAGGCGAGACACATTCATCAAAGTTATCTAAAGACGCAGGACTTAAATTTGGCTAAACTTACGTAGGTTCGTAGCGGTAAGAAGGATCTAATATAGCCCGTTAGGTGACGCGTTATTGGCGTCGGGCCATACGCGTCGCCAAAGCCCCACCGATCTAAGTTAGAGCGGAGGAGTCACAAAGTTGGAAGCTCGCATTTAGGATGGAGATGCTACAACTAAGACATGCAGGAACTCCAGGAGTGCAATGACAGATGATTGCGTTTTCCGGTGCCATTTGAAAGTCAAATCTCGGGTATCAAATTCTTGAGATCCCCAATTCACCTCGCACCTTAGCGTAAGTACTAATCATTAAATCATGTAATCACATGCGTCTCTATGTGACTTCACCATTATAAAATAAAAACTCCTTGATCTGAATCTTTCTTTTGGTTTTTCATCTATAATCAAAGTCCTTTTTTTCAGAGTATCGTGATTATCAAAAAAATTCATTCCACTTTTTATTTTGAAACCCTAAATCCTCCTCGAAATCCTCAATGGATTTTATTGAAGATTAAATAACTCAATTGCTGAAGTTTAGGGTCCATCACAAGAAAGTCCCTCCCAACCTCGCGACAACTTGAGAAAGTACAAGCTAAATACATTGTTGTGGTAGTACTTTATACGCGTGCCAAGAGGATATTCGATCCTCAAGCATCGTAAACCATTGCTATGAAGAGGAGATTTGTTGGACCAATGATATCGACTGAAAATATTGAGAACTAAGCCCTCAAATCATTTGACGGTGGCAGGGCAATAAATCTACTGGAATTTGTATGACCGTTTACAAAGAACACCATGTGCGAGGTACTCATTTGCCTTTGAATCCAACCCTCATACATGCCGTAGCTTGATTAGAATTACGCTGCAAGAGTTATCATTGCTGCCACTATACTATTATTTTATTAATTAAACACGTGATTTAACAATATATAAATAGCGTCTGACGCGTGCGCGTTTAACTGAAATATATATATAATGTGATCCAGTTGCAAATACAATCAAAATATACTTAGAGTTTCTTGAAACCATATTTCGTAATAATGCAATATGCACTTTATTTATACAAAATAAGAACATAAATCAAGATCATCACGTTTCATTAACTTTGCCACACGAATTCACCCAACACATTCACTCTGTCTAATGTAAATCATCGCACCGTGTTTCTAAATCTCTTTAATGCGTGACGATCATCATCCTTGGCTTTGTGATTGAACTCAACACTGCATATATATAATGCGATCAATTGCAAATGCAAATCAAAATATACTTGGAAGCTTCTTGAAACCATATTTCGCAAAAATAATACAATATGCACTTTATTTATACATACTTGATGTTTTTATAAATTGCATCATACTCGTATTTATTCTCTGGCCACAGATTCACCCAACACATTCTCACATCTCACAGCGAAATCATCGCTTGTGTTTACGAATCTCTTTCTGTGCGTGTGATATCATCTTTGGCACTGGCAGTTGAACTCCTGTACTTGCTTCCGTGTGGTCGGTCAACCAGTTCATGTTAGTGCAGGTCAGGCTAAATTAAGTAGGCCTTTGATTGTCTCTTGAATCACCAAATACATGAGGCAAATTGAGGATCAACAACTTGTTGTAAGCCATTGATGTCATTTTCAAGGATTTTTGCACGGTGAGATAAAGTTATTGGTGTCCCTTCTTCATCATGTAAGACCAGTTGGCCTTCTCTTTGTGCGAGTTCCATTATTAAGACACCAAAGTGAATACATCCACTTTTGTCGTATTGTCTCATATATGCAAACTCATCACGATATATATAACATTATTGTTATTAGAATATATGATCTCAAATTAGCGTAAATATGCAAGTTATATTTTGTGTTATATTTTCAAGAGTTAGAAAACAAAGGATTGTAGCTAGAGGCTTAAAACTAGGTTACACGGATGCAAGATTTTGTAAAGTATACGATACGGATGTAGAGGTAGCGTACCGAAATGAAAATTAGACCCCAAAAAAGCAATTTCTAAGTATTAAACAACAAAATTTCTAAGTATTAAACAACACATGCGTGCATAATAAAAACTATGTGGATCGAACTATAAATATTATAGATTTTTGTCAGAAGGACAAAATTATCAAAAATCGGGATAGAAGAGCGTAATTTAATAAGGACAAAATATATGATTATGAAGTAACAAATATGAAGTAACAAATGTGGAATATAGTAAATATGAAATATGATTAAACATAAAATGCATTAACACGTGAAATATGATTTTAAAAATAATTGTGATTTTGTCCTTTATAATCATGAAAATATTCTTTTGTCGCCAGACCGTTATTAATTTTTTGTCATGTGGCTTACCCAAATATTAAACAACACAAAAGAAAGCAATTTCTAAGTGAATTTTCATTGTTTCGAATGCTTTTTCCCTTCCTGCTTTTCATTATTTCCATGTTATTTATTTATTTATTTGTTTATTGTTAGCATGATTACATATTCGTACGTATCAGATGCAGAACTCTCTACCGAATAAAAATAGGATGGGTGGGAATAAAAGACTCAATAGGTAGCAAAAATAGTACACAAGACCGTGGAAATAATACTTGGCGAAAATGACAAAAATAGCGAAATCAACACAAATTCACTGTTCACATGTGAAACACTAATCGAACACAAATCAATATTTCTCTAACACCCCTTCAACCATTCATTCTACACATATCCACTAACTCGCTATTTTTACAAAATGATGTTAAAAATATATCAAATAGATGTCAAAATAGAATAGGACGAAAAAAAAATGGTAAAAATTACGATTTTTAAAGTTCGAAAAAGGGTGATTAATTCTGTAATGAGTTGGCGAGAAAGTATTTGTCTATGGGAATGGAATTTTGTTTAGAGAATAGAATTTTGTCATTTTTACTTTAAAAAATTTACAGTTAAATCCTATTCTATGTATATATTGTTGTTTTAAACATTTGTCATATAAAAATACCCATACACGTGAGTTCATGTTTCATGAATTTATGACAACATTACAAATAATATAAAACCAAATGAATGACAAAAGCGTAGGATTTACTGGTGCCATGTAGCCAATTGTTCCTAATAAATGATGAAGCTATATTACTCATTTGTCAAATGAATACCTAACATCCTATTGTTCCAAAATCACTCACATGGGCAACAAACTCGCATCAGAAGAACATTTGCCGGTTTGGATCGCAATGAACGATGGGGATATCAAATCCTGAATGAAGATAAACAAGCCCACTTGCTATAAAATCATAACATCAATTCTTTGATAATTTTCCACTTATCTTCCTCAAGCGATCCATGTATAATGTTCTCCAAGTTCCCATTTCCATGTCTTTAAAACAATGCATACAATTTTGACTTTCATACATATCCAGAACCTTAACAGATTCCTGTGTCTCAGTGACTCAATGTCTTGGCTTCTCATCGAAAGATTTCTCGATTTTGTTGGCGAGAAAAATTCAATCTTTTATAGCTACAATCGCGTCATCTTCCCTTCCCTTTTACTTGTACTGATGCTCAAACTCATGGATCCAATAATGTTATCCTCATTGAAGAAATCAGTCATTTGTTCCAAATCATTCATAGAGTATCTTATATACGGATAAGTTACAGCAAAGTGTGGTTCTATGCTCCTGTTTTAGTATGTTTCGCGTTTTGTATCTCCGGTAGCAAAAATCGCGAGAACCGCAAGAAAAAGTACAAAAGCAAATGCAATTACTATCATGATGATAGTTTTATTTACGAAATGATGGGAGCGTTTAACGTGTTTTCTAGGAATGCATGATTTGGAAAGTTGATATCCACAGAGATCGGATTCTCAATCAAACTCGAATTAGTTATGTTTCTAAATATCCCTTTATAAGACAGCCTTCAAGATTATTGAAAGAAAGGTTAAGAATTCTTAAGGTGGAGATATTACCAAAGCTTTGGAATTAGACCATTGAACTTGTTATGTGAAAGATCAAGCGAGTAAAGATGCATTAGGCTTGATAAACTCAGGAATTTCACCTCGAGTGATTTCTTGAAAGATTCAAGTTAACTAGTTACGTCATTTGAGCAAAGATTTGACAGAGATTTCTGATAGGTTGTTTCGAAGCGTCTAGTGTATTGATTTAGACATCCTTGTAATGTTTGAGGATGCTTCACGACAATTTATTGTTCGATATGTCCATCACACGAACCATATTCAACTTCCTATCTCTTTCGGTAATGTTCCTCAAAGAAATTGTATGAAAGATTGAGGTATGTGCTTGCAATTACGAATCTTTGAACAGTCCACTCGGATGGTTCATTGACAAATCCAAGGTTGTTAGTGTCTTGATTTGATCCATACTTTTAGGGATCGTTCCGTTTAGCATGTTTTCACTCGGATATAACACGAAAAAGCGGAAGATTTGAAATAGCGTATGAGATTGGACCTACTAATTTGTTTTGATGGAGGTAAAGAAGAGTGAGGTGTCTCATTTCAAAAACTCACTTGGAATGGTCCCTTCAAGTGAATTTCGATCGAGCAAGAGCTTGAAGGATGCTAAGTTTTGAAAATTCGGAGGAATTGAGCCGAGAAATTATTCTTTCAAGAGCTAATTCTCTCAAATGGATAAGATTCCCGATTTCTCGTGGAATTTTCGAAAATGAATTATCACGAATATAGGATTTGGAGGTTCGATAGATAGCCAATGTTTGGTGAGCCCTCATTTGAACTTGTTAATGCCTAAATCAAGAGTCTCGAGCATGAGCAATTGAAAGGTCCTCGAGGCCCGACCCGAAAGAGAATTATTGCGTGTTAAATCTGTCGAGATTCTTCAATTGTCTAGCCTCTTGGTAGATTTCCTGTTAATCTATTGTTATCAACATGTATGGAAAGAAGACGGTACAATTTGTAATGCTAGATGGAATGGATTCTTCTAGAAGATTCACGTAGGAATATTTCTCTCAAGTTATACAATGATCCAATATCCTTTGGTATTGGACACGATAATGAATTGAAACTCAAATCCAAATACGTAAGATTGATCAAGTTTGTTATAGATGATGGGATATTCCGGTGAATCGATTCATTTGCAAATCAAGATCATTAATGATTTCAATTTGAAACAAGGACTTGGGAATGGAGGAATTCAACTTGTTCTTGTAAACTCGTAGCACCTCTAACGAGTCAAGTTTCGAGTTCGGGAGGAATCTTACCGCTCAATTGATTTCTATAAAGGTTTAATCGTACAAGATTTTCACATTGGCCTAATTCATTGGGATCGAACGGACAGAATTAGAAAAGTGAAGAACTTGTAGCTTGCTAAACCTCTTATTTCAGAAGGTATAACACCAGATAATTGGTTTAAGGCAAGTTCAAGATTTTGAAGTGCTTTCAAGTTCCCAATGGAGCGGTATGTTTCCTCCAAATCGTTTCCATAGGCTACAAATACTTGAAGATTGATCAAGTTACCAAGATTAAAAGGCAAAACACCAGTAAGATTGTTGTAAGCGAGACCTACTTGTTCCAATGAAGTACAATTGCAAATGCTATCCGGGATGCTTCCGTCGAATAAATTATATCCAAAATCAAGAAAATTGAGTTTTGAGGTTTCCAAGCTCACCTGGGATCTCACCAGAAAATGAGTTGAAATAAAGATCAAGTTGAGTGAGGTTTGAACATTTTGAAGCTGTGATGGAATGTTTCAGCGAATTCGAATCAAGATAAAGAACTTGGAGGTTTGTAAGATTTCCAATAAATGGTGAGATTGATCCATGGAATTTTTTCTTCAAGAGAAATGGAGATAACATGGTTTGATGAATCACAAGTAATTCCAGACCAATTGCAATGGTGAATTGCACTAGTCCACTCTTTTAATGAACCCAAAGGGTCATTAATTATTGAAAGCTTGAATTGTTTCAAGGATTCAACTTCTGTTTCCCATGTTATTTCTCTAGTCTGAACAACAATTTGAACACTCAGAAATATGAACACCGCAAAAATAAACCTTTGATGCATCAAATTTTTTTTTGTGGAAAATTGTAAGAAAATATGCTGATTGAAGTGGTTAGAAATTATAAGATGTATCAGCTATTTATATTGACTTTGAATCTTCGTTAGAAAATAAGGACTTACATATGAA
>JAOBSW010001194.1:0-68818 GCA_026214975.1 Gentiana macrophylla | reverse complement strand
ATTACCACAAGCGCGGGCTACTTTGGTAATGTTACTACAAGCCCAAAGGTTCAACATTTTGCTACAACACAGTACGCCTCAAGCTTATTACTCGCTTTAATGGCTAAAAGATAAGAATGCATCAAGCAGATAGATATTGATACTAAGTTCACATAACCAATCATCTATGCAATGTACACATAATTTCTTCATTATTATGATTTGGCGCAGATACTTTATTCACAGATTGAGTAATTGAATAATAAATAACTACTTGCAAAACGGGCATGAATATCCTTAAATTTACTTAACATAAGTATAAAATGATCACATACTCATGAAACTTGGTTCCTTTCCTATCAATTTAGCTAGAACTCACAATTTAAGGGTACGAGATACATAATATGGTATTTATTCAATTTTTTTCAATCATGTGCCGCTTTCATTCAATTTTCAATTATAACATAACATGGCTAAGTCTCCTACCCCCCACTTAAACATGGCATTGTCCTCAATGACAAAAATAAATGAGAAGTTAAGAAAAGACTTAGCTCCTCGAAACAAATTTCTCAAGTAAAGGAAAAAGATCGGAGTAAATTTCGTGACACGCTGTGAGAAGCAAGTGAAAACTCAGATAAGGCATAAACTCACTTAAACATGACAACACCTTGTCTATGGAAGTTAGAATAATGTGGCGTAATTAGGTATGAATACCAAAAACATTTTAAGCCACTTTATTTTATACAACCAATGACAAGGGAAACCAAAAAGAAAATACTAAATAGAAAGAAAATAAACGAGCAACTAAAGATGGTGGTCTTCATCTAAAAACCGGGTGGATAAGACAAAGATCAAAAAGCATAACCCCATGTGGGAAAACACTTTAGGTGGACTGCTCACTATGTAATCAGTCCATTATAAAAGAGAAACTTGGTAAGGTATAACAGATGCAATGCGACTCTATAAAGCAAAGATAAAATTGAATACTTAGCTAAACTTCTCGCTTGCATTGATATCAACAACTTAAGGAGATGTAGCTACTCTCTAAATTACTAATAACCCAATGTATCACGTAAAAGTCATAACCGGCTATCAACAAGGTTTTATCGGTGTGATAGTTCGAACAAAACTTATCATCTAGAAATGCCGGAATAGACGGAAAAATGTGAAATTGAAAACTTCCGTAGAAAGATAAGTTGTACTTTGATCGAACCAAAATCCTTAAAATCTAGCTAGGTCGTACACACTTACCCTAGCTAGGATCATGAAAACTAAAATGATAAAAGACAATCATTAAAACATAGCAATATTTCAAATTCATAAGACAAAGGTATTTTGTAAAATGGAGGTTGAGAGTAGATGGGTTTATAAAAGATATATATATGTTAAGGCCATATTTATATGATTATTAAGGGTTTATTTCATTATTATTTTCCCACATTTGCATAATTTATATAAGAATTAAGGGTTTAAGTGTAATTATTAAGTAAATGTCATTTTAATATGGTTATTTGCAAAATTGGTTATTTTAAGTGTTTAATTGATTTAATTATGATTATTTGGATTTCACTACATTTTGCAATGTTTATTTATCTTTTAGAGGCTTAATTTCGAGATGAGAGAGGATCAATTAAAGATATGGGAAAATAAAAGAGATAAGGAAAGAAATCAATCAAGATAAAGATGGAAATATCAAGAAATGCGTCAGATCAACTGACGAAAGGCCCATGCAATGGCCCAATGTGGACGGGCGTGCTCGTAATTCGGACGAGCGCCCAGGGAAGAAAAGTTGAACAGAGAGTTTGACGGAATCGAACGAAAGCGCCTTTATAGCGCTTAAGGCATCTTGAACGGGCGCCCATATAACTCAACGAAGCCCGCCGCCGACCTAAGGCTAACTGACTTAGCACTCTATAAATACAAAGAAGCAGCTTTCCAACCCTAAGGATATACTTTTACACAACATCGAGATCGCACTTTTCACCTAAGCCGCCGTAACCCTAATTCCATAGAGATGAATTTCTCCAATCCAACAATCATACTCAACATGATTGTTGGCTAGAAACCTTGCAAAGTGAGTCGACGGAGGAAGCCCATCATCAACACAACCAACTGTGAGAGTTCGATGCTTTATGTTAGTGAGTTTAATTTATAGTTTTTCATCACTTTGGATGTCGCTTTGTATTGTTCATGTTTTGTTGGAATTAACGATTCGATGAAACGATTTATCTATATCTATATGCTTGATCTATGTATGAAAATATATTGGTTTAAGTTTTATTTCGCTCAAGTGATGCGATTAATTGTGTTATAAGAAATTATGCATAGTTGATCGAGTAAGAGTATTGTAGATAATCTTGTGATCATGTTTTGATTGTCGCTTAGTTTTACTTGAAAAGATAAACTAAACTCTAGAATTTGGTTGAAGAAATTTAATTGAATTCGTGAATAGATCACTACTAAAAACTACATCTTTAGATCACCATCTAGTTGGGGTTGTTGGTTGATGGGTGATTCGCTGCCTCGCTTTCTTTCCTTTACTTATTTGTTACTCAATTCGCTCGTAATCGCTTAAATTAAGCTTAGTTTAAGTTCTAGTTTTATAAACCCTAATTTCTCACTGCTTTCCTCGCACTTTTCTCGCTTCATCAGATCGGACGCTCGTCTCGCAATAGCAGTGACGCCGTCCATTAGATTTAGTTTCGCACGCTGCTCATCAAAGTGAACGCCATCCGCCTTTTCGCTTTCTTATTTTCGCTTGTTTTTATTCCTGCTTTTAGTTTTAATTTTAGGTTTAGGTTTTAGTTAGTGTCAACCTTAGTTTAGTTAATAATTGTGACATAATCGATATAGGTTTATACTTGAATTCGATAAACATTCCACTTCTTTTAGACGACCCGCTAACATCCTATACTACGATCCTTATACTTGGGGTGTTTCGTTATAAATTGTAAAACTGCTTACCGAACAAGTTTTTGGCGCCGCTGTCGGGAGTCGGTAACGGTTGTCGGATTCTATTTAGGACAATTTTCTCAGGTCAAAAGGGGTCGTTAGGGCACGCGTAGTATTTTGACCATAACTTTCGCTCGAGTGTCCGCTTGGAACGCAGACCCCAATTCGAAAGCTCGCCCGACGCCGACGACGCGGGTGAACCGCCATAGGCCGCTCAGTGCGCTGAGGTCAAAATCCACTGCTTTCCCTCCATTTTGGCCCTAGAAGATTTCAACACGCTTTTTTACCGCCTTAGTGTTTTTCTTGTTTTTAAACTTTTCGTAGGTAGGTTTCTTTTCCGCTTGGTTTCTATATATTTTCTAAAATAAAAAATACTAAAAGTTTTTCAACGAGCTGCTCACCCATACCGAACGCCTGCCTGCCTCTTCATCCGCCTTCTCTCGAACGCCGGCCAGCTGCTCAACGAGCGCTCACTTCCTCGAATCCTCTCGAACTAGCGGCCCACGCACACCGAACGCCGCCACCCCTCAAAATTCCACTTTTCTTTCTCTCGCTTTTCTATCTTTCTACACTTCTAAATCCTCCAATCTTCTCTAAACTCGCTCTCATCAACCCTAAGGTTGATTTCTTCCTGCTCGCTTCTCCTGGTTTATGCAAACGAAAGTAAGAATGACTTCTAATCTTCGATCCCGAGCCCGAACGATCTATTTTTAAGGAGGCTTTTCCCTCATTCGACATAATGGCGGATCAAGATCCACCAATTCCAAATCTCGATCCCCAAGCTCGCTTAATTTAATCCTTCAAACAGATGCAAGCCCCGCAAAGAACAAATAATCAACAAGCCGGGCATAAATCAACAACTTCAACAATTTAGACAAAACCAAATTTTTAATCAATCGAACCAGACTCCCACACCCCATATCTAAAACAAGATTTTCTCTAGGGGCATAGATTTATTCGCCCTCCCGATACGGGAGGAGTGAATTTCGATCTAAAGAACGGAGTAGTTGCTCTAGTTCTGCAATAGCTCTTTCCATGGTATCGCTTCAGAAGATCCACACGACTTCTTGTCCACATTCGTGACAAATCAGGAAGGTGCCATTATCCTGGTGTTGATTCCGAGATAGTTAAGTTAAAGCTATTTCCTTTGCTTTGAAAGGTGAAGCAAGTCGGTGGTTTAAATCGTTAGCACATCATTCTCTCCATACATGGAATGATGTCAAAAGAGCCTTCGCCTCCAAGTGGGTTTCACTGTGCAAGATTATGGAGATGAAACGGAAATAGCTACGCTTGAGCAATTGGAGGATGAGACTCATATAAAGCTTGGGAGAGATTGAATCTCTTGATGAGGAAATGCCCCAATCACGGATATGACATGTATACGAGTTGTCGGAACTATTTTATAGAGGTGTCTCTCAACCTAATAGAGACTATCTTGACTCCACACCATGGATCCTTCTGTGGGGAGGTGATGAGATTGCTTACAGAGTGGTCGAGACCATCGCCAAGAACAATATGTGGTCGACCCCAAGAAGACCAATGTTGTTAAGAAAGAAGGTACTGCAAGCATACCCCGATACAAAGTCGTTGGTTGCTCGGATGGAATTGATAAGCAAGCACCGCCAATCTTCGACGCACCTTTCCGATCTTGGAATGCGTAGAACGGAGATGACGGAAGAAATAAATCTAATGGATAATCAAAACCAACCCTTCCGAAACTTTAACCAGAGCCGAACTACTCAGATTTCAACGACAAAACTTCAATCGCTTGTGCTTACCACCGCCCTTCCAATTCGAATTCTTTTAACTCAAACTATCAAAGGACGCCCCTAACTCCCAAAGGCCTCAAGGAGGATGGAACTAAACTCAAAATCATACCACCTCACGTGTCCTCAACACAAATTCGATGAGTCGGTAGATATGGTGAAGACTCGCCTACTAGTGTTAAAGCTTATTGAGAGACAAGTTGGTCGATGGCGTATCAAATAAGCAAGCAGACCTCACGGTAAACTTCCGAGTTATACCGAGAGAACCAAAAGTCGATGTGAATGTTTGCACCGCCATTACACCTCGCTGGGAGTATGGACAAGAAGAGGAGTTGAATGAAGTAACATTGAGAAGTGGTAAGAAGGTCAATCCGCAAGATGTCGGGAACGAGTAGCCCTCCCGACGCCATGAGTTCAGAGGGGGAAATCGTAAATCACATGCCGGAGAAAGCAACGATGAGGAGCTTAGTGACAATTCTTCTGAGGATGAAAATAATTCTCATGACGAGGAAAGAAAGGAAAGTCAAGGGGCGGTACTTCGACTAAGAAAAAGAAAGAAAAGTTCGTAAGATGGAAGGATAGTGAGGATGAGGCGATAAAGAATCAAGCTACAGGTGAATGATAAAGCCCTTCCTTATCCCCAAAAAGGAAAGAGAAAGCCCTCACTAATGACAAGCAAGATAGTCGGAGGAGGAGGATGCTTAGAGACACTCAAGCTAGTATGCCCTTAGCCGAGGTATTAACCAAATGCCTAAATGCTCTAAGTATCTTAAAGAATTCTCGTGGGAGTAAGAGAAAGCTTCAGGGATGGTCAAGAAGTGCTACGTGAAGATTGCGCGATGGTTTCACGTAAAGTCGCGTGCGAGGTGACCTCCCGCGCACCTTCAATCTCCTCGTGAGATCGAAGGCCATTTGTTCAAAATGTCTTATGCGACTCAGGGGCCTCTATTAATGTGATGCCATTAAACGATGCAAAAAGCTCTGTTAGATAAAAGGATGCGAACGCCCGATTTCTCTTCGATGGTAGATAAATCTAGCCGGATCGCAGCCGGTTGTGTAGCTAATGTTCTCCTTCAAGTTGAACATTTAGTCTTCCCACCGATCGGGTTATTCTAGACTATCCACCGATAAAGAGATGCCTCTAATTCTAGGCCGAACCTTTAGACACTTCTAACGCCTCATCGACTTCCGCAGCGACGATGATTACTTTAGAGTCGATGACACATCCGTTACCTTCACCCGAGGGACATATCCTGAAAGAGCCGTAATTGATGAAATATCGCTTGTCGGGCTTATCTATGAGGACGAAAAAGATGCCTACTCAAGAAGCAGAGGAGTTGACAGAGATAGGTGTTTTTGAAGTCATGGACATTGAAGATCAAGTCGATCATGGACCATCTTCTAATTCATTTCAAGCCGTAGGCATTGACGAAGTCATCTTCACTCGCCACACCGAGCCTGTTAGTGAGTTAGAAGCATGGAGATGCCCAAAGAACAAACGATGATTTCAAAGAATCGAAGTCGTGAAGACTTCATCCCCGTGAAGAAGAAGCTCATGGGTAGTTGGGACGAGGTAGACTTTTGGAGAGAAGCTACCATTGGGAAGTAGATGATCGGGAAGAGTCGCGTAAGAGCTTAAAGACGAAGAGTTAAGAAAATGATCGATCACAAGAAAAAGGAAGCAAGTGTTGACCGGAGGATTCCGATGGATGATTTGATCCAAGACTTTTCTCGGGTGAGCCTCGGAAGATGAGTTATTCTTTAGTCAACCACCCAAGCTCATAAAGAGAAAGGTGGCCCGTTAAAGTCTAGTATCGAGCAACCACTCACCGATTTAGAGCTCAAACCGCTCAAACACCTTAAGTATTTCTTTCTTAAGGATGGAGATAAATTGCCTTTGATCATTTCTTCAAAACTCGATCTCGAGCAAGATGCACAAATTGATAGAAGTGCTTAAAGAATATCCTCGCTCGATGGCAAGTGGGTGATATCCGAGGAATCACCCTGTATGTATGCATGCATAAAATCCGAACGGAGGAGGAGCTAAAAAGGTTAGACAACCTCGAGAAGGCTGAATCCGCATATGCAGGAGGTTGTCAAGAAAGAAGTGATAAAGTGGCTTGACATGGGCATCATCTATGCAATCGCCGATAGCGAGTGGGTCACCCTACTCAAGTTGTGCCAAAGAAGGGTGGAATCACCGCTTAAAAGAATGAAAAGGGGAGGAAGTTGCCTTACGACTCGTGATGTGCCACGTGAGTCTCAGATGACTATCGAGACTTAATGAGGTTACCGCCAAGGACCACTTTCCCTACCCTTCATTGACCAAATTATTGAACGATCGAGTGGTCATAAGTATTATTGTTTCCTTGATGGCTATTCGCTACTTCCAGATAGCCATTGATCCTAATGACCAAGAGAAGACAACTTTACGTGTCCATCTCGGTACTTTTGTTTTCGCAGAATGCCATTCGCCTATGCAATGCACCCGCGACTTTTCAACGGTGCATGTTAGCCATTTTTTATGGACTTGTGGAGCAATGCATGGAGGTCTTCATGGATGACTTCTCGCCACGGCGATAGCTTTGATGAAATCTTAAGGAACCTAGATATGGTACTACAACGATGTGTTGAGAAAATCTGGTGCTTAACTAGAAAAATGCCATTTTCTAGTAGACGGCTGAATCGCTTTGGGACATAAGGTGTCCAATGTCGGTATTCAAGTTGATAAGGCTAAGGTCGAGGCCATTGAAAGGATGACGACTCCTAAGACAAAGAAAGAGGTACGAGGTTTTCTAGGTCATGTTGGCTTCTACAAAGCGCTTTCATTAAAGATTTTTCTACCATCGCCAAGCCTTTATCAAATCTTTTGAAAGATGATGTAGATTTCTTATTCGATGCGAAGTGCAAAGAAGCTTTCAATTGTCCGAAGATGCTTATCGCTGCTCCTATTTTAGTTGCACCTGATCGACCAAGCCTTTCGAGTTGATGTGCGATGCTCTAATTACGCCAGAGGCGCAGCTTTTAGGTCAAAGAGTTGATAAAAGGTTCAGCCCATTTATTATGCGAGCCGCACTTGAACCCGCTCAATGCAATTATACCACAACCGAGAAGGAATTTTAGTCGTTGTTTTTGCCATTGACAAGTTTAGAATTTATCTTCTAGGGTCTCAAGTTGTTGTTTGACCGACCATGCAAATTTTGCGCTACCTTATGGACAAAGCAGATGCAAAACCAAGGTTACTTCGATGGATTCTGATTTTACAAGAATTTGACCTTGTGATTAAAGATAAGAAAGGTAGTGAGAATATTGTGGCCGATCATTTATCTCGCTTAGTAAATGAGGGTGCGTAGAATCACAATGATATAGGCATTGATTTTCCGAATCGAGCAATTGATGAAGCTTGAAACGGTTAGGTTGTGGTATGTCGACTACGCCAACTATTTAATGAGTGGTCATTTAGAGGATATGACGATCGTGAGAAGAAAAGTTCTTTCTCGATCTTAAATATCTCGTATGGGAAGATCCTTATTTGTTCGTAATCAGAAAGACGGGTTGCTTCGACGGTGTGTTCCCGAGCATGATCGCTGATATCCTAGAACAATGCTATAAATATCCTACCGAGGTCACTATGGAACACCAAGACGGTTGCAAAGATCCTTCAAGCCGGATTCTACCGCCGACTGCTTAAGGATGCGTAAGCCTTTGTAAAGGTTGTGATAGGTGCCGAGAACCGACGGCAGAGTAGTAGGATGGAAATGCCACTTAAGCCCATTCTTGAATGCGAAGTTTTCGACGCTTGGGGCATATATTTTATGGGACCCTTTCCATCTTCGTATGGTAATAAATATATCCTCGTCAGGTGGTCGACTATGTTTCCAAGTGGGTTGAAGCAATAGCCACCCAAACTAATGATCATAAAGTCGTGAAGAAATTCTTGCAAAAGAATATCTTTACCGCATTCGGTCGTCCGAGAGCACTCATTAGTGATGAAGGTACCCATTTTTGCAATGCGCCGCTTGATAAAATCTTGAAAATATGGTGTCAAACACAAAGTTGGTACACCATATCATCCTCGCACTGGCTAAGTCGAGGTAAGCAACCAGAGCTTGAAAAGAATTTTGAGAAGACCGTGAACAATAATCGATCTAATTGAGTCTTAAGTTGACGACGACGCGGGCTTATCGATCGCATTTAAAACCCCGATGGGCACGCCACCCTTCCAAATGGTCTATGGCAAAGCTTGTCATTTACCTTGTCGAACTTGAACACAGAGCTTTCGGGCAATTAAATTCTTAAATTTCGATAGCCACCTGCGGGGGAGAAACGGTTGTTACAATTGAACGAGCTCGACGAAATCTGCACTCGCATGCATGATTTAGAATGCTAAGCTTAGCAAGGAAAGAACGAAGATGCTCCATGACGCTAAGATCAAGGACCGAGAATTCAAAGTTGGTGAAATGCCTCGATGAAGTGACACCCATGATGCAGTGACCATTGCGATGCATTGACACCCATGATGCAGTGACCATTGCGATGCATTGACACCCATGATGCAGAGATGCCTCGATGAAGTGACACCGCGATGCATTGACCACCGCGATGCAGTGGCCACCCCCGATGCAGTGACCACCTCCGATGCAGAGACACCGCGATGCAATGACCACCTCCGATGCAGAGACACCGCGATGCATTGACCAACGCGATGAAGTGACACCGCAATGCACGGACAACCGCGATGCATTGACCACCGTGATGCAGAGACACCGCGATGCACTGACCACCGCGATGTGTTGACCACCGCGATGTATTGCCCAACCCGATGCATTGACCACCCCGATATAGTCACCACCCCGACAATTAACCATTGCGATGCGTTGATCACCACAATACAATCACCACCCCGATTAATTGACCATATATGCAAAGTGACATCAACAATCATATATGCAAAGTGACATCGCCATCAAATATGCGTGACATCAACAATTTATGCAAAGGACATCGGCAATCACATATGCAAAGGACATCAATATTTTATGCAAAGACATCGGCAATCGACATAGCGACCACCGCGATGCAAAGACCACCCCGATGCAAAGGACATTTGATGATGCGACATCGAGATGAAGCGACACCACAATAACACCAACATTTTATGAAGTGACACACGATAACACCAACATTTTTTGCAAAGCGACTACCCCAATGCATTAACCACCGCGATTCACCACCCCGATCCAATGACATTTGATGAAGCGACACCGAGATGAAGCGACAACACGATAACACCAACATTTTATGAAATGAAACACAATAACACCAACATTTTATACAAAGGACTACCCCAAATATTGACCACCGCGATTCATTGACCACCTAATGCATTGACCGCCGCAATGCATTGACATCGGCAATCATATATGCAAAGTGACATCGCAATCATATATGTGTGACATCAAAATTTATGCAAAGACATCGGCAATCGATATGCAAAGACATCAACATTTTATGCAAAGCGACATCGCAATCGATATGCAAAGTGACCACCGAGATGCAAAGACATTTGATGAAGCAACACCGATGAAGGTTTACACCGTGATGACATTTGATATTTTTCCGACTTAATTTCGTAAAATCAATTTTTCTTTATAAATTCAACTTCAAACGGCTATATTTTTTAATATAAAACTCCGATCAACATAATTATTTCACCTTAATTCATATTTTTTTCATCCTCTTTATTTTGATATCTCATTTGATATTTTCCGAATTAATTCAGAAAATCGATTTTTTTCTTTATAAATTTGATTTCAAACGGCTATATCTTTTGATATAAAACTCCGATCAACATAATTCTTTCACTATATTTCATATTTTTTTGTCATCTTTATTCTCGATATCTCATTTTATAAAATGACACCTTATGCAAAGTTGACACACAATAACACCAACATTTTATGAAGTGACATCAACACCCAAATTGCAAAACCAAAACTTTGTAAATTGTATATGCAGATTTAGATTTAGGCAAGTGATCCTATACACCACAATTCATGGATCTTAGTAGATTTAGATTTCATGTACTACAAAGTATATGTATAAACATAAAACAAAGTATTATTATTTAATCGTAATGATTAATTACTGACATAAATGATGATACACAACTTTCCATTATCTTTTGCTTGAGGTTCTTACATTACATCTATCTCGTACTCACACGGGAACGGGATTGTATATCAAATAAATCTAAAGAGTTTGGTCTGTCTCACCACCTAATAAACATCAAACATATTTCATTCTATATAAAATGAAGCTTTCGCCTTTGTTTAGTTTGTCTTTAAGAAATAGTTTTTGTATTGATTTGGCAAATCTTGTAAATCGATGAATCAAGTGAATCTTGTGGGTAAATCTTGTAAATCCTCCTGGCTAAAGCCTCTCTCAAAATAGGTAGCAACTTTTCTCATGGCTCCACTTTTGAAAACAAACAAGATTCCTACATGTTTCACTAGTGCATCCGCTAGCTTAAAGTTTTCTTGTTGTACACCTTCACACAACACAAGCCATTACCGTGGTGGACAAGCCTAATACCAGCTTCTTGAATCCATTAGAACCACCGCCGCGCCACCTCAACAGACGGGCGGAAACCGCCTCGAGCTGTAACTAGTACAAATTACATCATATCCAATGTAAGATTTCAATATATTATTATTTGTTTCTCAAGAAGAAGAAACAAAAAATTGGGGATGAGAATTCCATACCGCTTTCGATCAATCGGGGATGAATATCGAGATCTAGCCCGAGATATTCAAGCCCGGATTCTTCAATTGAGTTTGATGAGCTTCATGAGAAGCTCCTCGAATTATGGAAACTTGTCGCCGCAAAACGAACCAAATCACCTTTTGGCTCGTGATCGTAATCTCGCCGGTGAGTGCTCACGCCGCTTTCAATCGGCCTCACTTCTTTTTTCGCCCCTGTGTATCGCTGGTTTGCTTCCCGGCCTGGCTTCACAACCATGGCGCAACCCACCTCCGCTAGGCATGCTCCTTCCACCGGCAACAGCCTCTCGCCCACGCCGCCTTATATGGGAAAATGTCAACTCGCCTCCGCTCATGGGGCATTCAACCAAATTTTGCCTCGCCTGCATCCAATCTATCAATCCACCTACTAACACTAATTTTTGTAACAAAGGGCAAAATTGGAAAAGCAAGTTAAATGTGTCCTTATAAACAAATAAGATTTAAGTGTGTCCTAAATGCCTATTATGTATTCAAACTAGTCCTTATAAACAAATATCCAAAGATTCAATACCTATACAATCGGATGCAAATTTTTTAAGAATCCTGCCGCAACAATTGATTATCCGGGCGCTGATTTTTGTAACATAGAAGTCTACCTTGTCCACGGAAGAATATAGGTTGAAGAATAATTTGTGCTTCAAATAAAATATTGGGGAAAATACACTTTACCTACACGTAGTTTGTGTTTACCCCCTTATAGTTTAAAAATATATGGTTTACCTCCCTATGCTTTGCTAAAAATCTTTAATCAAATTTCCAAAGAACCTTCCAATGGAATTACTTATAAAATATGGAAAATTAGGATAATGACACAACTGAATATTTTTAAGTAACATGACAAATACATATTTTTTATAAGGAGAATGACAATCGCATAAATTTTATAAATGAGAAGGACAAACAAGTGAATCCCTAAAATCGCTGAATATCCTCAAATAATCCCGAAATCGCGAATTCGATAAAGAATTTCGACAGCGAATCCCAAAATCGCTGAATTTCGACAATGAATTTTGAAAATTAGTGAATTTCGGCAAAGGAATTTAAATGTTGAATTTCAAACAAGTGAATTTCGATGTTGAATAAATAGTTTTGTCTTTTATGCAAAAGTTTCAAAAGACTCGCCCTTCTACTCAATTGATGAAATATTTATGTCCTTCTTCCTCATTCCCCTATAAAATAATGTATTTCCGATTTGCCCTTTTCTTTCTAAATGCTCACATCGGTCATTACTTTTTCTCTCATTTCTTGAAGTCGACGGCATTCTTTACTCAAAACTAACTCGTATGAATCTCTAAGTTACTCGCAATAATGTCGTAACATATAGCTACTAAACAAAGACATCATCTTTAGATAAACATCTACTACTATCGCACTTATATTAAAGGGCCTGATATTTCCTATTTGTATGCATATAGAAAATATCGAATTCCTCTCGCTTCTTCTATTTAGTTCCAAAGATAAACGATCGCAGTGGACACGTGGACGCCCAATGCCGATCGCCAAAGTTCAAACTCCTCATTCAACTATTCGAGGGTCTTATCGCCATCGAATCGTAATAACGCGATATGATCAACCCCGCCTATAGCTCTTCCCTTACCATGTTGTTTTCTTTGTTTCATTTTCAATATCTCACCTTGAAATTTCGTTGCATGATGGCTCGAGAATCGGATTTTATCTTCTTCGCTTTCTTTCAACGCTTTGTGATCTTTTCTTGAATGCTACACAATGATTAGAATCTATTCTCAAGTTCACTCTCCGAGTAAAGCACTTTACTCGCCCACACCGCAATTCTCCAAGTATTTCCTTTAAGTGTTTATATTATGGTCTTGAATCGATTTCAAATCCACAAAGGCTCGCTTCCTTCTTGCTTCTTCTTTTCGCTTAGCTTCAAAATCTTGTCTTGTAAATCTTGTATCGAGGTCTTAAACTTCTAGATTTGATGATATGAATCGCTAAAACTTAACCGTAAATCAAGATTCTCAATTTGTATAGCAACGATTTCTTGCCGGAGTTTTTCTTCGATAGGGAGACGGCCTCATGTTGATCCAAAAATATCAACTTTATGTCATCATCTTCTTTGTCAAATGGTGATACACACAAGTCTGCTTTTCCTTCATTTTTGTCACTCTCTTCTCCTACGCTTCTTTGTTAAATGTTTAACCGCTTGTATCTCTCCATCCCTTTTGCTAAAGCAGCTTTTCATTTCTCTCATTTGTATTGTTACCTCAAATTCTTGGTCTTTCTCTTTCTTCTCCATGTCAACAAGATTCTTCTTGGTTTCCTTTGTAGTTCCGAGAATCATCGACGTGTATTCTTTCAACAATACTTTTCTTTGTCCTCCACACCACTCAATATAGCATCTTCTTCCGGTCAAACTCGCTTTTTGTCTCGGTTTCGAGATTGTTTGTGAATCGCTTTTGTGATCATCTCCTTTTGAGTCACTTACAAAAAGCATAGTGATTTCTAGTTTGTCAAACAGTAAATTTGAACAATAAATTCACAGTAAGAAAACACTCATAAAAAATGCTTCAAGATATGAAGGAATGGAACCTTTAATCGCCTATCCAGTAATGAGAACGAATTGAGAAGCAAATTGAGCATAAAATCATTCTTAATCCCCCAAAATAGCATCTGGATATTGAAACCCTTGTTCCTCTCTTTGTGAATGGCGTGAAAAAGTAACAAACCGATGTGAGCATTTAGAAAGAAAAGGGCAAATCGGGGAAATACATTATTTTATAAGTATTTTATGTCGGAAAATTTGTTCAGCTGGCTGGAAATTTGATTAAAGGTTTTTTAGCAAAACATAGGGAGGTAAATCATATATTTTTAAACTATAAAGGGGTAAAGACTTTAAATGACAAACCACAAGTAGGTAAATTGTGTTTTTTCCTTAAAATATTCTCTTTTGCCCAAACAATTGAATATGATAGTACTTCAATGATTTCACCTAAAAATTGCTCGTAATGGATTTGTTGTATGCCATTATGATTTAGAGAGTGTTTGTGAATTGTTTGTTTGGGAAAAGCGGGCGCTAGTAGAGCACTTGTATCAATTACTTCAAAAGTACGTATTCTCTATTTTACAGTATTAATCACAATTTATTTTATTAAAAGAATCTCTATTTAATCACCATTTATTTGTATTATACCATGGGGCAATCATGACTTACTCAGCCAAACTCGACAGACGGACATTCTAAAGGGCTATCATACTACACACTTACCGGTACGGCTCTCTTGATCACATTCATTAGCCTTACAAGACATAACCCATGGCAAATGTGGGGAATCAATCTCCTCATCTTGGTCATCGATTGATCTTCTTCGCCAGTGCCTCGCACCATCTCCTTGAAGCATTGATTTGTACTTGGATCGCATGTATCAGAGCAGCCATTTAGAAGGTAATAACAATCGCCGATATGATTGCAAGGGTTTCTTGCAACTTGTTAAATTGTGCTACACATTTCTAGAAAAGAAAATAAATATCAAGATTGTATGAAAACTCTAGAAATACATTTCTAGAATAGAAGCTTCTAGATATGTAAGACTCTAGAATAAATATTGAAGAAATTAGCTAGAGTAGAAGCTACTAGATGCATGTAGGGATTACTCAAAATCAAGAAATGTCTAGAACATCCTATTAGACACTTGAACTATCCAATGGGGGCTATAAATAGCACCACCACCATGTACTTAAGCAATCAAGCAATCAATACAATAAAATCTCTTTCTCCAATCTCTCCAACTTATCAATTTTTTTCATCTCACACTCATCATCCTAGCCTTCCATCCAACTTACTACAAAAATTCTAACAAGTGGTATCGGAGCTCGGTTTCGACACAACTACAACTGGGTGAAATCAACATCATGGCAGATTACACACTCCGCTCATCCATTCCGGTTCCAATTTTCCGAGGTGAAAATTTTGACTATTGGTTCATTAAAATGAGAACCTACTTTTGTGCTCAAGATTTATGGGATATCGTAAGTAAGGGATTTAGCATCCCCGACGGCATCTCAAATTTATCTACCGCACAAAAGAAAGTCCACCAAGGAAGACAAAATCTTTGAGTGAGATATATGAGAGATGCAATCTCACCTTGATAGAACCAGAAGTTATGAAGAAGCTTCAAGAGAGTTTGAGAAAGTAAATTATACTTGAGTAAACTTCAACTTAGTTTATTCATTGATTGAACAAGAGTATAAATAGATACAACTTTAATAAAGTAAACTAGCTATGCTATGGATAGCAATTATGGCGGCCAACTTGAGTATCTATATACGGCTGCTAGAACTTAGAACCCAATAAAGTAGAAAAGATGATAAGTGACATATTAATTATTTATATAATATAATTAATATGTCATGTGTACAAAGAATAAATAATGTGCACAAGTGTTACACAAAGAGTGCTAGAATTGCTAATATTTCAACACCCTCTCAAACTCGGGTTGTATATGTTTATACAAATGTTTGTGACTTAGTCTCATTAATATAAGAGGTGGAATAGCCTTGGTGAGAATGTCAAGATTCGTCTCATTGAGGGAACATACTGGAGTTGAATGATCTTTGCATCAATCTTCTCCTTCGTGAAGTGTCTCACAATGTCCACATGTTTGGTTTTGTCATGATGAACAGATCCTCTCGCCATGCATAATATCAATTATTATCACAAAGAGAGTGTGATAGGTTGTCCGAGTAGGTCAAAGTTCGCAAGTACTCTTTGAGCCAAAGAGCTTCACAAATGCCTAAAACAAGTGCCTCGAGTTCACTTTCAAAGATCGCTTCTGAGACAGAGGTTGTTTCTGCTCCTCCAGTGACAAGATTGCCCCATACATAAGAACAAGAGCCTGTGGTAGACCTTCTCCGCCTATATGACAACCAAATTTCAATCAAGATCGTTGTAAACCTTGATAGATCTCTCACAGAGACTTGATGAAGTGCAAGCCTTGGCCAGAGTGGATTTCAAGTATCTCAAGATTTTGTTCACAAAGATCCCAATGTTGCTCAAGAGGGCAATGCATGAATTTGGCTCACTGATCGACGCCATATGCAATATCAGTCTTGTATGGGAAAGATAAATGAGTTTCCTACAAGTCTTTGATATTGATCCTTCCCGACAAAGAATGTCACCATGCAAAGCAGGTATTACTCTGGTCTACTCTGGGATACAAAGAGTTTGCATCCCAAAGATGCCGCTTTCTTCAAAGCAGATCCAAGACATACTTCCTTTGAGAGACTCGAATGCCTTTATCATCTGCTTCTAGCTATTTCCATACCAAGAAAGTATTTTAGGAGCCCAGATCTTTAACTTGGAATACCTTTGCCAAGAGAGTCTTCAAATGTTGGATCTCAAGAGAGTCATCTCCAAAGAAGGATGATATAATCCACATACACAATAAGAATAGACCTTCTCTCGGTTGGTTGTCTTGATAAACATAAGTGATCAGAGTTGCATTGATGATATCCAAAGCAGCCTTAACCACAAGAGTGAGTTTTCCAAACCAGTGCTCCGGGATTGCTTCAGCCATATAGAGATTTCCGAGTTTGCATACCTTGCCTTGAGTGTGGGGATTGACAAAACCAGAGGTACATTCATGTAGACTTCCTCAAGAAGGTCACCATTGAGAAAAGCATTTTTGATATCCAATTGGTAAAGAGGCCACTGTTGGACAAATAGAGAAATCAAGACTCGACAAAGCAGTTAAGCTTTGCTATCGTGCAAAGGTTTCAGATAGTCAATGCCATAAGTTTGAGTGAACCTCTAGCCACCAACTGGATTTATACTTGTCAATAGTACCATCAAGATTGTATTTTATGGTGAATAACCATCTACACCGACTGCCTTCTTGCCTTTGGGAGAGATGAGGTCCCAAGTATGATTATCCAGAGTGCAATATCTCTGCTTTAACAAAGCAGCAGCCTTCCACTTATCATTTTGAAGGGCCTCCTAATACTTTTAGAATAGAGTGAGAGTCCAGTCCTGTAAACATAGCAAATACAGAGACAACCAAGTTATAAGATAAATAAGTATGAATAGAATGATCAGTGCATGATCTTTTCCTTTCCTTAGAGCAATAGGTCTGTCATCAATGTCAGTAGGATGCTGTGGTTCAGCAGTCTCTGAGTCAGTAGGGTGTTGAGGCTCAAAGGCTCAGTTCAAGCAGCTCTGGTCGCAGGGGTGCCGAGGTCCAGCAGCCTCGGGTCAAGAGGGTGCCGAGGTTCACCGCCGAGTCTCGTGAGGTTGCTGAGGGTTAAGAGTTTGTTGAGGGAACGGATTTAGATCAATTTCAATTAGATTTCCATCGCTGGATCGCTCAAGAGACTTGTCAGAGTAGGAGTCCTTTCAAAGAATTTTACATCCATGAGTTGTAAAATTTCTTTTCAGAGAGTGAATAGCATTTGTAACCTTTCCGCCCTTAGCATACCCTAGAAGATGCACTTGTGAGCTTTGGGGATCAAGTTTGCTTCGTGTTGGGCATGGATATAAACAAACACAAGACAACCAAAGATTTTTGGAGGCAATTGGGCAATAAGATGAGGCAGTGAGTGTGTGGTCACAGGGTTTGATAGAGTCTTGAAACCTAACACTCTGCTGGGAAGCCTGCTGATTAAGTATGTGGCAAATCAATATAGCTTCACCCACATATATTTTGGAACATTTGTAGTGAACATGATTGATCTCGCCATTTCCAAAGAGAGGTGCCTATTCTTTCTCTCAGCAACCCCATTTTGCTGAGGTGTCTCAACACAACTACTGATATGGACAATTCCCTTATTCATCAAGAAATTACTGAGATTAGACTCATAATATTCAAGAGCATTGTTAGTCTTCAAAATTTTAATCTTAATGTCAAACCGAGTAGAGACCATGTTGTAAAACTCTTGAAAGATGGATCCAACTTCGATTTATCCTTCATTAAAAATAACCAAGTGGTTCTCGTGTGGTCATCTATGAAGGTTACAAACCACCTCTTGCCTCGTTATACTTTTCACTCGAGGTCCTCATACATCACCGTGAATTAAGGTGAAAGGTGTGGATGGGAAGTGAGGTAATTTAGTATACACAGATTTGGTGAGTTTGGCAAATTGACAAATATCACATTGAAGATCATTAAGATTACATCCTTTAAACAATTCCGAATTAAAGACTTTAAATAACCAAAACTTGATGTCCTAGTCTATAATGCCATAACATGATATTGTCTAGGTTTTGAGTGCAGTCACTTGAGGCGATTCAGCCTTCACCTTCTGCCTTCAAAGCAGGTTGATCACAAACACCCCGAAAGGTGGTTTAGCTTGACCAATCACTTCTCGTGAAGAGAGATCCTGAATGTGCACCGATCCTTATCAAAAACAACAAATTCAATTCAGATCTTTAGTGAGTTTAATCGATGTATATAAGGTTACAATCTAACTTTGGAACAAATAAAACCCTTTGTAGATATATCTCGATTAGTAAGTTTAACCTTCCCAACACCTTTTGCATAAGAAACAGTAACTATCATCAGCTTTAATTTTGTGAATTTGGGTGCATGGCATATAGTGGGTAATGAGGTTTTTATTACTACCATGTGGGAAGAGGCCCTGTAATCAACAATCCAAGTCTCATTACTAAGAGGTGAGCGGAATATACCTATTTTAGCATGAGTGGCCATTTCAAGAGAGGAGCTACCTTCCCGATGCCGAGCAATAAAGGCTTTAAAGGCAAATGAACTGAGCATTCTGGATGGTCATTATTCTCCTCACACCGATAAGTCCGCTTTGATTTTCCCTGGTTGGTTTTGAGGTTTTAGAGGGATTAGGCTTGCCATGAAGCTTCCAAAGAATTGTCCTTGGTGTGATTTGTGCGCTTGCAAAGTGATCACGTAACAACCTTCCGCTTTCTCAAGAAGCTTCCTATAAGTCCCAAGAACCTCAAGCAGCCTTTCCCGACATTCAAGCAGGCGCAAGACTTTCAGTAGGGGTTATCAAGCAGGGTGTTCAAAGAAAGATGACTTTCCTCCTGCTTTCTTCATGTTTGACCTCAAAGAAACATGGATTTGAGATTTGAGAGAGGTTTTGTGGCAAGAATTCTCCTCTAACATCATCAAGAGTAGGTTCACCCTCCAAAGAGGAACTTGAAGACTCTTTTCTTTTCTATGATGTCCTTATAGAGGCAAAGATCATTAACATCATTCCAGGGGGTGAGTTTCCAAAGATATCTAAGTGTTGCCATGCCTTAGATAGTTGGTTGAAGTATTGAGTTACGTATATATCCCCTTGTCTACGCTTTGAATTTGAGCTTCAAGTTCGTACACTTCGATGTATTGTCTTTCTTGGAGTAAAGATCTCCGGCATTGTCCTGCATTTCTTTTGCAAGATTATACATCATAAAGTTCTCACCGATCTCTTTTGTCATTGATCTTGTGAGAATGGTCATGACTTGATTATTAGCAAAGTGTCCCATGCTTCAAATCCTGGGTCATCTTCAAGCAGGGCAGGTTTAGAGCCGACAGTATCCCATCTTACCTTGTCTCCGAGATGTACATTTTCATGGATCTTGACCACAAAGTGTAGTTGTTGCCATCAAGTCTATGATTTGTATAAGAAGAAGATTCAAACGACCTGACTGCCGAGAGTACCGGGAGTCTATCGATGAAGATGAACTCGCCGCATGATGAGACATTTTGGAAAAACAAAACACCGAGTTGCAAATGATTTTAGAACTCAAGAACCTTGCTCGATATCATGAAGAGAGTTTGAGAAAGTAAATTATACTTGAGTAAACTTCAACTTAGTTTATTCATTGATTGAACAAGAGTATAAATAGATACAACTTTAATAAAGTAAACTAGCTATGCTATGGATAGCAATTATGGCGGCCAACTTGAGTATCTATATGGGCGGCTAGAACTTAGAACCCAATAAAGTAGAAAAGTTATGACAAGTGACATATTAATTATTTATATAATATAATTAATATGTCATGTGTACAAAGAATAAATAATGTGCACAAGTGTTACACAAAGAGTGCTAGAATTGCTAATATTTCAACAGCTTCCAAAGAAGAAGTTTGGAGAAAAGCAATGGAAGAAGAAATTAAGATGATAAACAAGAATGAAACGTGGGAGCTAGTAAGTCCATCTCCAGACAAAGAGGTCATCGGTGTTAAGTGGGTCTATAAAACAAAGCTTAATCTCGATGGCTCAATCCAAAACACAAAAGCAAGGCTTGTAGCCAAAGGCTACTCTCAACAGCTTTGGAGTGGATTACAACGAGACATTTGCTCTCGCTGCACGATTGATACGATACGTGCATTAATTACCCTCTCTCAGACAAAAAGGATGGAAAATCCATCACCGGATGTTAAATCAAGATTTCTCAATGGATACCTTGAGGAAGAAAATTACGTGGAGCAAATTTCAAGGATTTATCGTGAAAGGAGAAGAAGACAAAGTACTAAAGTTAAAGAAAGCTCTATACGGGCTCAAGCAAGCCCCACGGGCTTGGTATAGCAGAATTGATAACTACTTCATCACGCAAGGTTTCAGGAGGAGCAAAAGCGAGCCTACACTTTACATTAAGACACGAGATACAAATGACAGACATATCGTTTCCTTATACGTTGATGATCTCATATTTACAGGAACAATGATGACATGATCAAGAGTTTTAGACAAGACATGATGAAGACGTTTGAAATGACAGACTTGGGATTAATGCACTACTTCCTTGGAATCGAGGTAAACCAAAAAGAAAATGGGATTTTCATTTCCCAAAAGAAATATACAGATAGTCTTCTTGAAAAGTTCAAGATGAAAGGGTGCAAGAGTGTTGCAACTCCACTTGAAAGCAAAGCACTCAAGAGTGAAGATGGCACGCCAAGGGCAGATTGTACGGCCCACCGCGCCTCATTGGAAGTTTACTCTATCTAACAACTACAAGACTTGACATTATGTTTGCAACAAGTTATCTCTCAAGGTTCATGCAATGCCCAAGTCAAGTTCACTTCAGAGCAGCTAAAAGAGTGCTAAGGTATCTGCAAGGCACAAAGGATTATGGGATTTGGTATGGATCCACCTCGACTCAAAATTGATTGGGTACACTGATAGCGATCAAGCGTGATCATCGATGATAAAAGCACATCCGCTATGCATTCACTTTGGGCTCAGGAATATTCTCTTGGGCAACAAAAAAACAAGACACAATAGCACTCTCAACAGCAGAAGCAGAATATGTAGCAGCAGCATTGACAACATGCCAAGCTATATGGCTCAAACGGATACTTGAGGACGTGGGGGAGCCTCAAGATGAAGCAACATTGATCTACTGTGACAACATTTCGGCAATTTCAATGGCGAAAAACCCAGTATTTCACAACAAGACTAAGCACATAAGAATCAAGTACCACTTCATCGTAGAAAGCAGGCCAATAAAGAAATAGAGGTCATGCATTGCAGGAGTGAAGAACAGTTAGCCGACATATTCACAAAAGCACTACCAAGAGACAAGTTCGAGCTATTACGAGAAAAGATTGGTGTCAATGAAATGTGTACCAAGGAGGAGTGTTAAATTGTGCTACACATTTCTAGGAAAAGAAAATAAATATCAAGATTGTATGAAAACTCTAGAAATACATTTCTAGAATAGAAGCTTCTAGATATGTAAGACTCTAGAATAAATATTGAAGAAATTAGCTAGAGTAGAAGCTACTAGATGTATGTAGGGATTACTCAAAATCAAGAAATGTCTAGAACATCCTATTAGACACTTGAACTATCCAATGGGGGCTATAAATAGCACCACCACCATGTACTTAAGCAATCAAGCAATCAATACAATAAAATCTCTTTCTCCAATCTCTCCAACTTATCAATTCTTTTTCATTTCACACTCATCATCCTAGCCTTCTCCATCTAACTTACTACAAAAATTCTAACACAACTATTTTGTAACAGTTTCTTAAATGTAATTTGTTGCAGCAGACTCCTCCTACAACTCAGTCTCAGGGAGTAGCAGGTGGACATGTTAGAGCACTTGAATCACTTAATTTAAAAATTCTCTATTTCCCTTTAAAAAAATGTTCTCGATTTTACAATATTAATCTTTATTTTACGACATCTCTATTTAGTATAATCCATCATAATCTCTAAACGATATTGATATATATCGAGTCTATATTTATGTACTACATTTTAGTTCAATATTTTGAAGATTCTGTATTTTAAATTTTTTGAAAGAGACTTTGACCGAACCACGACGTCAGAACCCTTAATTAACCGTTATAGGTAAAATTAAACATGCCGTACATATTTTTTTCTTAACACCCAAAGCGATTCTAATAAGTTCTGGAACCTTAATTAACCGTTATAGGTAAAATTAAACATGCCGTACATATTTTTTTTCTTTAACACCCAAAGCGATTCTAATAAGTTCTGGAACAGGTTACAAGGATATAAGTAGTACAATCGATCACAAATCATAAGAAAACACCAAACTAGCTAGCTAGGATATCAATCACACCCTGATGACAAATTAAGAAACCATGACAGATGATCTAACATCTTGATCATGCATATATTGACTTGTAATAAAACGATACTTAATTGTACGCCTATGATTAAAGACATAATTTTGAGAAAGTAGAATTTTCTTACAACAGTTTAATTATTAATTAGTGAAATACGCACACATACCTCTGATAATGATACACATATATATATTCATAACTCTAGAGTAAAGCTTTTCCACGAACATCCATCCATAACCGCTTATTATACAACACGTATTAGAGGGTGATACCAAATGGATGGTTAAGATTTGTCTAAATTTATATTCTCTCATCCAAATTAAACTAATATATACCTGCTGTATAATAAGTCTTCTCGATCATTTGGTTGTGATGAAAATATGATCTTAGAGTTGTGTACATTATGTGTATCAATAGTTTACTTGATACATGCAGCACTATAGCCCACCCAATCATCTTAAGACATTTCAGTAGCCCACCTCACTTTATATTCCGGTTTATTCTTCCTAAGTGCAGGTTTGGCGCATCTATAGATACGGGTGTCACACCTACATTGAAGACCCCAATCTAGCGTGTGATCACAACTGCTATGTATGCAAGCATTTTCTCTACAAGTAGTAACCCAAGGCGGCGGGTCGAATTAGTCTCCTCTTGGCCGCCGATTTCTTGATCAATCTCCTCATCTTGGTTGTCGATTTCTGGATCAATCTCTTCATCTTGGCCGTCGACGATTTCTGGATCTTCATCATTAACCATGTCGTCAGATTCAGCAGGGGCGGCACTGCCTCCTTGAAGCATTGATTTGTACTTCGATCACATGTACATCCATTTAGAAGGTGATGACAACTTTGGATAATAGGATCGCAAGTTCCCGTGCAAACGCTTTGCTGCAGCAGACCCTCCGATTACTACTCAGTCTCGAGCTCAGTGTCAACGGACTTATTATTTCTTTCGCTTTCACCTGGAAATCAATTAATTAATGCATTTATGAACAATTAGTTTTGGAGTTTTCTAGCAAATCATACAAGTGTTCCTAGAGTACGAAGAAATTGCTTTTATACAAACTGCGTGTTCGGAATCATTTCTCGTTGATTGTATAGGTAAGTGATTAATATTTGAAAATTATTCCGAATGGTATTTTTAGAATATATTTAAGGCATGTGTAAGAAAATTGCTTAAATCTTGATGTACTCTTAAAAAGAAAAAATGGAATGAACTAAAAATAAGAGGAGGACAGAGAAGTGGGTCTGGGAAATGCCATTATAATATCCCGACCATAGATTTAGTATGATGTCTTTAACAATGCTTTTAAGTATATATATATGGTCAATATAGATAGCGGGGGCGGAGGGCGAAGTCGGTTAAAATGGAAAAATAGAAAAGTAAAAAAGTCTCTAAAATATTGCTTTTGAACAACCACCCAACAAAAAAAAAGAAGAAGAAAGAAAGAAAGAAGCAAGCTATCTAATAGATATGGAGGTCATACGAGATTCACCGGTTTCTGCCTTTGCCGCTAAATAAAATCCCAACAGCATCATTGCTACGGCGCCCACAACGAAAACTTTGCTTGCTGCCATCTTCCGAGCGTTCTGAATCGAATCAATTGAAAATACTTTTGCGTTGATTGACTTATGTGTGTCATATCTTCACCTCATTATTTATAGTCTGTTTTGATCGGCATTTTTTTGTTTTGTATCCAAAATCTGTCGAATAGACAAAAACAAGAAAGCAGTTTTAGCTAATGAGGGAATCATATTATAAGGTGATTGTTTGATGCATCTAACACAAATTTCTATGGGTTGAAGCACATAAATTTAATCATAAAAATTAAGGGTTGATTGTTAAAAAGGACAATAAGATCATAGAAATATGCAAAGAGGACAGTGAAATATTTTTTTTGAGTAAAAATGACATATCTTTATTCCACTGTGATTTAAATTCTTTTGATATGATTATCGAAAGATGATATTTCTTTCATCACGTTATTTTAGAGGTCTTTTTTGTAAAAAAAACACATAAATAGTGCAATAGTGAAACATTGCACTATTCCTTATCACCCAATTTATATTTTTACTGTCCTGATTCCTTTTTTCCCCCTCTTTTTTGTCATTTCAAACCAATTCCCAAAAATTAATGAGACATTCAACTCGACTGGCTGAAATTTCTTTGGGATAAATTTTATTCAAAACTCTGTCCCGCCTTGTGGAGAAAAAAGAGCTCAATCTTTTAAAACATGTAAGATAGAGTGTTTTGCGTTAAAGAAAACAATAAATAAAACTGCAAAGGTAATACGACTGGGTAATAACACTGTTGCATCTCGATCTACCATTTGTGGTAAGATTTATATGGATATCTTACATCTATTGTGCACACACTTTGTTCATCATCTTTATCCTTTCTTCTCCATACTTGTCTTTCTTCCTTTGCTTATTCATTTTTTTTTTTTTTTTTTTAAAGATTTCAGGAATTGTATTTTTCGTATATCATCATCAATCACACAGTACAATATTTATGGTTAACTTTCAGGGTTTCTACAACTATAAAGAATTTCCAAACTACCCTTACTAATTAGTGATTGTTGGGACAGATTGCCCACACTCTTAATGTATAAGAAATAAAGTAGCGTCTTTACTGACACCAATTGGTTTTAGTACAACGGTAAGCGCTTGATCTTTAACATGGTATCAGAGCCAAAGGTCATGAGATCGAACCCTGGTTGGAACATTATTTTAAAAAAAAAAAATTTGTGCAAGTGTTGGGAGAGATTGCCCACACTTGAGGAGGGTGTTGGGACAAATTGCCCACACTCTTGAATGAAAATTGTGCAAGTGTTGGATAGATTGCCAACACTGAGAAAGTGTTGGGACAGATTGCCACACTTGAGGAGGGTGTTAAAATTGCCCACACTCTTGAATGAAAATTGTGCAAGTGTTGGACAGATTGCCAACACTTGAGAAGTGTGTTAGGACACATTGCCCACACTTTTAATGTATAAGAAATAAAGTAGCGCTTTCGACACACCAATTGGTTTTAGTACAACGGTAAGCGCTTGATCTTATTGATGATGCCATCATCGCTTCGCTTTCTTTAGGGATGATGATCGCGGCTCGCTTTTTTGGTGGGAGGGCGGGAACGAATCTAGAGTGACGGCGGCTGAGCTTTGCGTTGTGTCCTTCATGATTTGTGCATAAGAAAGTGGATATATGAGACTGGGAGGGTTTGGGGCAGGCTTTGGCGGAGCAGCCATGACTTGCCGGCCCCAGATCAGTATGCCGAGTCTTTTTTGAAACCCTGTAGTCTTGTTTGATTTCTCTTTTACCGATTCCAATATAAATGTCATTGGTTCTTCCTCTTCATTATCTAATAGTAATATATTTTACTCTTCAAACTACATACGTTAAATATAATGTAAATTTTTTTTATTTCAGGAAATGATTACAATAGCCATGACACATTATCGGTGAAATATCGTTATACAGACATAGTGCTGCACTCACGTCAAATGACTCAAATCTAGTCCGTTAGACATAAAAAAATCGTGTCTTATTCAACTTGATTCAGGGAATTTCGAAATCATATTTATTATAGAAGATTCAATTAAACTTTGAAGTTTATTTTAAGCAAGAAGAAGGAGTAGAGGGGTTTGCGGATTCCGAAATTTTTTTTTTTAAATAATACAAACTACCAAGGAGCTTTGTAGTTACATCACTTTAAATAACAGGAAGGCTTTGCCAATGAGGCCTAGCTTAACTGGCTAGAGTTGAGGCTCTGAGACCCCGAGGTTCAGGTTCGAATCCTTCTGGAGGCGAAAATTGTCTTTCATCGTAGTTTTCCTCTTTAGGAAAGTTGTTCCCATAATATATGGGTGTTAGTCCACAATTGTGGTTTTAAATAGTTATAGTTTCTTTCTTTCAATTGTAATAAAAATAAAGAAAAGGAAGGCTTAGCTTAACTGGCTAGAGCTGAGGCCCTGAGACCCTGAGACCCTGAGGTTCAGATTCGAATCCCTCTGGAGGAGAAAATTGTCTTCCAGCGTAGTTTTGCTCTTTAGGAAAGTTATTCCCACAATATATGGGTTTTAGTCCATAATTGTGGTTGTAAATAGTTATAGTTTCCTTTCG
This sequence comes from Gentiana macrophylla, assembly GCA_026214975.1. Taxonomy (NCBI): domain Eukaryota; kingdom Viridiplantae; phylum Streptophyta; class Magnoliopsida; order Gentianales; family Gentianaceae; genus Gentiana; species Gentiana macrophylla. The sequence goes on along the minus strand of JAOBSW010001194.1, from coordinate 41,682 downwards.
ATTGTAATAAAAATAAATAAAAGGAAGGCTTTATTTCTTACAACTAGAATAATATAAACAAAGAGTTCTACCTTAGAGAAAATGCTTAAAATGGACCCGAAACCAAAGTTGTATTCCCTCCGTCCCAAAATATAAGTCATTTTATTTATTTAGATTTGTCCTAAAATATTTGTCATTTAACATTACCAATACAATATTTATTACTCTTTTCTCCATCTTACCCCTAATTTATTATCAATCTAACAACTTTTCATTACTTAACAACTGATGCATTAATGATAGTCAATGGGCATTTTAGACATTTAACCTTCAAATTTATGACATTCAACCATTTTCTTAATCTGTGTAATAACACCCAAATTGACTTATATTTTGGGACGGAGAGGGTACGCAAGTATTTATTTGAGAAATAAATTGCTTAAAGTATTTTAAATACTACCTTCGTCCCATAAAAAATGTTCAACTTATTAAAATGATTTGTCTCATAAAAAGTGCCAATTTAGAAAATCAATACGTCTTTTAATGTAATTTTTCAAACATACATCTATCATAACATTCAATGTTTATATATTTACTCCCATAAAAAAGTGTCAATCTTTTTAAAATGAATTGTCCCATAAAAAGTGTCCGTTTCGAAACCAAAACATCATTTAATGCATTTTTTCCAAACATACCCCTATCATAACATTTAATGTTTATATATTTATTTCATATTCCAAATGAGCATTTATTATGTGATAAGGGCATATATGTCTATCACTATTTAAAATGCAACACGTTAATTGTTTTCTTAATCTGTGTGCATCACAAAAAATGGATAATTTTTATGAGACGGAGGTAGTATTTCATACTCCCACCGTTCCGAAATAACTGATGCAGTTGCCAAATGCACACATATTAAAGAAACCATTTATTGCATTGACTTTTATATGAAATATACTATAATGCCCTCAACTAAAAAAACATTTGAAATACAAAAGACATTTGGAGTACCAAAAATATGCATTTAATGAAGGGTAAAGTAGAAAAAATACATTAAATATTCCATTGAAATGCGAACTGCTTCAGTTATTTTGAAACGAATTTTTTTGGCAACTGCATCAGATATTATGGAACGGAGGGAGTATTCCAAAAGAGCATTTATTACGTGATAGGGTTTATATGTCCATCACTACTTCAAATACAAAACATTAATTATTTTTCTAATTTGTGTGCACCACAAAAAGTAGACACTTTTTGTGAGACGGATGTAGTACTATGTTACGAGAACTTTAATACTACCATGTTCCATAAAAAGTGTCCACTTTTTCAAAATGAATACTCTCATAATAAGTGTGTCCATTTAGAAAATCAATACATCATTTAATTCATCTTTTTCAAATATACCCTATCATATCATTTAATGTTTGTATATATTTTTTTCATAATCCAAAACAAGCATTTATTCTCTTTGCGGCCATTTAATCGCCAAATCGCTCTCCGCTTCTTCTCCTCCTCCTTTGATACTACCTTGGTCAATTGTGCAAAATACGTGCTTGAGACAAGAAATCTTTTCAAGTCAGAGCAAGCAATTCAATCCCCAATCCACCGTAACGTTAAAAACCTCCTCAAGCAATTCGCAAATGCACAAATATTCCTCTGTGAGGTAATATGTCGTTATGGCTCCTCCGTCAAGAGGCTTTGCCCACGGCGATATGCTTACACACGCATACAATATTCTGGACGATGATACTTGTATGACTTGCCATAGTCACCCGGAGACTCTTTCGCACGCTTTTCGCGACTGTGGATGAGTTTATAGCGCTTAGAAAAAGGTAGTGGCTCCTACATACCACCGCCACTTTTTCGGTATTATGGACCACCGGGAATATTGGATAGATACATGTCTGAGCCAGGATATGTGCGGAGAAGACGATATTATGCAATGAAGGTTCACCATTCGTGAGATCATGATGGGCGCTTGGTATTGGCGAATCGTGAGAGTGCATCATACGGAAGAACAACGCCTCAGTGGAAGTGTTCATTCCTCAGGCAGTTCGTAGGACTAGGGAATTGAAAATAGCTTGGAATAATTAAGAGTTACTATAGTTACAACGTGTTTTTGTGGGTTATATAGGTGTGAACATGTGTTTTCGAGGCCTGTGTTGTACATATTTTTTGCATAATGTTTAATGAAGATCCGGTTTTTATCAAAAAAAAAAAAAAAAAAAAAAAACAAGCATTGATTATAAAATAGGGGTATTTATTTTATTATTTTTTAAAATAAAACATATTAAATATTTTCTTAATATATGTCCACCACAAAAATTAGACACTTCTTGTGGGACAGAGGTTGTAATTGTATTGTGTAATCACACCGGAGGCGGACCCAAGTGGAAGGGAGGGGTCAGGGACCCCGCTGAAATCTGAAAATCGATATATTTTTATTAGTAAAAAAAGTAAAAACAAATTATAAGTTTACTTAAATTTATTTTCTTTCCTAAATCATTTTGACTCTGTATTTGAATATTGTTGTCAAGACTAGTAGAATGGATATACCAATTAATGGTACCGGTATTTAATTTTAATGTGCATCCAACTAAATTAAAAACAAATACAATTATACCTTACCATCAATCTGACATATGAAAGGTTCTATGATTTTTTATTAATATTATTTTTACAGCATAGAGCATTTTATTAAGAATCTATCAATGTGTTAGAAAATTACAAAGTACAATCAGCCACAAAGTACCATGAAAAAACAATACTAAGAATCAAACCTACAATAAAGGATATAAGGCATAAAAAAATTTCTTAGGAAAACAAGACTGAGTATGTTGGATTGGATTATGTAAGTTATTTTGGTATAAAAAAACTAGTTAAAAACTCAAATGCATAATGCACATGTGATATAAATGTAAAACAAATCTATTTATAAGGAAACCGAATACTTAACAAAAATAACTCAACTACTCTATATCATAGGCAAAAGGACATTATACTAATTGGGATCCACGAACCCCATAAAAACTCCATATTTTCTCTATACAAGAATATTTTGTGTTGTGATAAATAAAATTGACTTTGAAAATTTTTACGAACCACCCTAAAAAAATGGATCCACTTGTGCATTGATCGGGGTCAATCAGGTTATAAAATACTTGACCACCATAAACCAAGATTAGCAAGAGGACTAGGCCCATCGTAGTATAAATATAGTGAATCAAGGTCGATCCCACGAGGGAACCAATTGTGGATCATCTTATATACAAACAATTAATTAAACATGTCAAGGACATAGAGGCGGTCTACGACCAACATAAAACAAGAAAGGTAAAGACATGACTCAACACAACGTAATTAACCTCCCCAATTATAGTCTTTATCGTTTGAACCTAGATAATTTATATAATAAACTGAACTAATTAATCACAATCCGCTTGTATCTATCTTAGATTGGCTACGGTAGTCATCCTCTAAAACTTGACGTAGCACCGGTAGTCACTAGATCACCGTGATATTGTTACGTGACTTCGCTTTTAAGTGCCTCCATCTCATATAACTCACACGCTTACGACTTACTAAGGATGCCGATATTAACCGTACACCTCGCTGCAGGCAACATTCCTATGGTTAGCGTATTTCCTAAACGATTACTCAAGCTCTCGTCCAACTAGCAATTACCAAGTTATAGTCTCATGCTAATCTACGACGTATGTATAATCAGGTGCTAGCAATCCCCAAATATAAACCTACCTAGATAACGCTGAACGTCCGTGAAGAGCAATTCATAAGCCTACCTAAGAGTTTTATATTGGTATTTCCTTTTTACACATTTTAATTAAACTAAGCGAGTAACGTAGCCATAGCCATACCTGCTGAGATAATAAATTCTATTAAGTTAACCTAACCATAAAGACGTGGCTATCTAACGGATGAACACAGGGCTCGGTCGACCGAATAGCTGGGCTCGGTCGACCGAATGGTCTTTTTTCCCCGTTACATCCCCTGAACGTATCTCTCAGTGTTTCATCATACACAACGGATTAAACAGTAATTCGTAAAGCATTCATATAAACTAACTTAGATACACATTAATTAAACAATACAGATTCATGGATAGAAACTAAGTAGATGATGTAGGTTATGGGATCCTCATAGACAAGGTATCGCCACCTTCCCAACGTCATAGCCTAGATCTACATCATCTAGCTATGATTAACTAATTCAAACGATAAAGCATAATTGGGGAAATAATTACTTACAATAAAAGAAACAGAAAATAAAGGCTTACATATTTGCAGCCCTTAAATTGCTGGAGACCCTCAAATTATTCTACATTGTATCAAAGTATATTATGAATTGTAAGATTGAAGAAAGAATGAAGGGATGAAGGGATGATTTACAATTTCTCGTAGCTGCTGCTTATATAGGGGTTTCTGCTGACTTATGAAGGATCTAGAAGGTAAATACGAAAAAATCCGATAAGTGACCGAGATGACACACTCGGTCGACCGAAGCTATAGGCTCGGTCGACCGAACCTAACTTTGCACATGTTAATCGTTTTTCTCGTCTATCTTGCTCCCCACTGCACGCTTGCGTGTTGATCTGATTAATCTTTCATTTAATGCTCCGATTTTCTTCCTCTATTATCTTGAGATTTCTCGATTACGCGATATTTATCTTCCCGATTTATCACGATCTACAAAATCAGCAATTATCGCACAATAAATCGGTCTTTAATAATAAAAATAGCTAAATACCAAAAATCATATTAATAATCACTTAACATTAAATAATAAATATAAACAAGTGATTTAATACGAAATATATATTATTTGGCTCGATTTAAGGATAATGTTGATGACATTTACAGGTATAATTTGACCGTCATCAACTACCCCCCACTTAGACTTTGATCGTCCCGAACAAAGCATCAATAAGTCATTCCCCAAGACAACATTTTCTATGGTCAAATCATACTTACACAAGAAACCCGAGTCAACTCATACTAGTCATGCTCATAAGATGTCCATTATTCACTACTTATTATGAATCAAGTGATGTGTGCATGTGCATTCGGTTTATATATTCGTGGCAAGATTAGAGTTTATGCACCTCATATCAAAATTCACCAACATCGAGATTCATACTTCTTAAGCCTCGCAATGGTTAAAGCACTAGAACAATAAGCAAGAGCGTATCTATAGGGTTTTTGGACTTGGAGACCGAGTACTACTCAAAGCCTCTTAAAGAGTTGAATATTCTTTTCATATCTTCATATTTTTCAAATACTATCAATCTCAAGGAAGAAAACTTTTTAGAGTATCCCCCTATCTTAGATCATGTATAGCATCGAATATTACCACAAGCGCGGGCTACTTTGGTAATGTTACTACAAGCCCAGTGTCTAACATTTTGCTACAACACAGTGCGTCGCCTCAAGCTTATTACTCTGCTTTAATGGCTAAAAGATAAGAATGCATCAAAGAGATAGATATTGATACTAAGTTCACATAACCAATCATCTATGCAATGTACAAATAATTTCTTCAGTTATTATGATTTGCGCAGTATACTCGATTCACAGATTGAGTAATTGAATAATAAATAACTACTTGCAAAAACGGGCATGAATATCCTTAAATTTACTTAACATAAGTATAAAATGATCACATACTCATGAAACTTGGTTCCTTTCCTATCAATTCTTAGCTAGGAACTCACAATTCTAAGGGTACGAGATACATAATATGGTATTTATTCAATTTTTTCAATCATGTGCCGTTTCATTCAATTTTCAATTATAACATAACATGGCTAAGTCTCCTACCCCCCCACTTAAACATGGCATTGTCCTCAATGACAAAAATAAATGAGAAGTTAAGAAAAAGACTTAGCTCTGGAAACAGCTCTCAAGTAAAGGAAAAAGATCGGAGTAAATTTCTGCACGTTGTGGAGAAGCAAGTGAAAACCTGTATAAGCAGACAAACTCCACGAAACCGTTAATAACACCTTGTCTATGGAAGTTATAGAATAATGTGGCAGTAATTAGGTATGAATACCGAAAAACATTTTAAGCCACTTTATTTTATACAACCAATGACAAGGGAAACCAAAAAGAAAAATACTAAATAGAAAGAAAAATAAACGAGCAACTAAAGATGGTGGTCTTCATCTAAAAACCGGGTGGATAAGACAAAGATCAAAAAGCATAACCCCATGTGGGAAAACACGAGGTGGACTGGCTCACTATGTAATCAGTCCATTATAAAAGAGAAACTTGGTAAGGTATAACAGATGCAATGCGACCTATAGGCTAAAGATAAAATTGAATACTTAGCGCAGAAACTTCTCGCTTGCATTGGATATCAACAACTTAAGGAGATGTAGCTACTCCTCGAAATTACTAATAACCCAATGTATCACGTAAAAGTCATAACCGTCATCAACAAGGTTTTATCGGTGTGATAGTTCGGAACAAAACTTATCATCTAGAAATGCCGGAATAGACGGAAAAAATGTGAAATTGAAAACTTCCGGTAGAAAGATAAGTTGTACTTTGATCGAACCAAAAACCTTTAAAATCTAGCTAGGGTCAGGGCTACACTTAACCCTAGCTAGGATCATGAAAACTAAAATGATAAAAGACAATCATTAAAACATAGCAATATTTCAAATTCCGCAAGACAAAGGTATTTTGTAAAAATGGAGGTTGAGAGTAGGATGGGTTTATAAAAAGATATATATATGTTAAGGCCATATTTATATGATTATTAAGGGTTTATTTCATTATTATTTTCCCCACATTTGCATAATTTATATAAGAATTAAGGGTTTAAGTGTAATTATTAAGTAAATGTCATTTTAATATGGTTATTTGCAAAATTGGTTATTTTAAGTGTTTAATTGATTTAATTATGATTATTTGGATTTCACTACATTTTGCAATGTTTATTTATCTTTTAGGAGGCTTAATTTCGAGATGAGAGAGGATCAATTAAAGATATGGGAAAATAAAAGAGATAAGGAAAGAAATCAATCAAGATAAAGATGGAAATATCAAGAAATCCGTTACGCATCAATGGACGACGAAGGCCGTGCATCGTCGTGTGGACGGGCGGCGTGCAGTAATTCGGACGGCGTCCAGGGAAGAAAAGTTGAACAGAGAGTTTGGACGGAATCTGAACGAGCGTCTTTATAGCGTCTAAGGCATCTTGAACGGGCGTCCATATAATCTGAACGAGCGTCCGCCGCCGACCTAAGGCTAACCGACTTAGCACTCTATAAATACAGCAGCAGCCCCAACCCTAAGGATATACTTTTTACACAACATTGAGATCGCAATTTTCACCCAAGCTGCGGCCAGAACCCTAATTCCATAGAGATGAATTTCTCCAATCCAACAATCATACTCAACATGATTGTTGGCTAGAAACCTTGCAGTGAGTCGACGGAGGAAGCCCATCATCAACACAACCAACTAGAGAGTTCGATGCTTTATGTTAGTGAGTTTAATTTATAGTTTTTCATCACTTTGGATGCTGTTTTGTATTGTTCATGTTTTGTTGGAATTAACGATTCGATGAAACGATTTATCTATATCTATATGCTTGGATCTATGTATGAAAATATATTGGTTTAAGTTTTATTTCGTTCAAGTGATGCGATTAATTGTGTTATAAGAAATTATGCATAGTTGATTGAGTAAGAGTATTAGAGATAATCTTGTGATCATGTTTTGATTGCTGTTTAGTTTTACTTGAAAAGATAAACGAAACTCTAGAATTTGGTTGAAGAAATTTAATTGAATTCGTGAATAGATCACTACTAAAAACTACATCTTTAGATCACCATCTAGTTGGGGGTTGTTGGTTGATGGGTGGATTCGTTGCCTCGCTGTTTTCCTTTACTTATTTGTTACTCAATTCGTTCGTAATCGTTTAAATTAAGCTTAGTTTAAGTTCTAGTTTTATAAACCCTAATTTCCTGCTGTTTTCCTGCACTTTTCTGCTTCAGTTCGTAATCGGACGTTCGTCCGCAATAGCGACACGCTAAATCCATTAGATTTAGTTTCAGGCGCTGCTCGTTCATCAAAGTGAACGCTCGTCCGTCTTTCTGTTTTCTTATTTTCTGCTTGTTTTTATTCCTGTTTTAGTTTTAATTCTTAGGTTTAGGTTTTAGTTAGTGTCAACCTTAGTTTAGTTAATAATTGTGACATAATCGATATAGGTTTATACTTGAATTCGATAAACATTCCACTCCCTTAGGACGACCCGTTAACATCCTATACTACGATCCTTATACTTGGGGTGTTTCGGTTATAAATTGTAAAACTCGTTTTTACCGAACAAGTTTTTGGCGCCGTTGCCGGGGAGTCGGTAACGGTTGTCGGATTCTATTTAGGACAATTTTCTGTGTCAAAAGGGGTCGTTAGGGCACGCGGTAGTATTTTGACCATAACTTTCGGCTCGAGTGTCCGTTTGGAACGTAGGACCCCAATTCGGAAAGCTCGTTCCGACGCCGACGACGTGGTGAACCGCCGTAGGCCGTTCAGTGCGTTTTCGAGGTCAAAATCCACTGTTTTCCCCTCCATTTTGGCCCTAGAAGATTTCAACACGCGTTTTTACCGTCTTAGTGTTTTTCTTGTTTTTAAACTTTTAGTAGGTAGGTTTCTTTTCGCTTTCGGTTTCTATATATTTTCTAAAATAACAAAAAAATACTAAAGCCTTACGAGCGGCGTTCACCCATCACGAACGCCCGTCGCCTTCATCCGTCTTCTTCGAGCGCCGATTCGATTACTCTCAACGAGCGTTCACTTCACGAATCCTCTCGAACTAGCGTCCACGTTACTCGAACGCCGCTTCGATCCACGAAAATTCCACTTTTCTTTTCTCTGCTCTTCTATATTTCTACACTTCTAAATCCTCCAATCTTCTCTAAACTCGTTCTCATCAACCCTAAGGTTGATTTCTTCCTGTTCTGCTTCTCTGGTTTATGCAAACGAGAAGTAAGAAGGGACTTCTAATCTTCGATCCCGAGCCTGAACGATCTATTTTTAGAAGGAGGCTTTTCCCTCATTCGGACATAATGGCGGATCAAGATCCACCAATTCCAAATCCACGATCCCCAAGCTCGATTAAATTTAATCCTTCAAAGAGATGCAAGCCTGCGGCAACAACAAATGAAATCAACAAGTGGCATAAATCAACAACTTCAACAATTTAGACAAAACCAACTTAATCAATCGAACCAGACCCCTACACCCCATATCTAAAACAAGATTTTCTCGAGGGCATAGACTATTCGTCCTCCCGACATGGGAGGAGTGAATTTCGATCTAAAGAACGGAGTAGTTGCTCTAGTTCGAATAGCTCTTTCCATGGTGCTTTGCTCGGGAAGATCCACACGACTTCTTGTCCACATTCGTACAAATCATGAAGCGAGGCCATTATCCTGGTGTTGATTCTGAGATAGTTAAGTTAAAGCTATTTCCTTTTGCTTTGAAAGGTGAAGCAAGTCGGTGGTTTAAATCGTTAGCACATCATTCTCTCCATACATGGAATGATGTCAAAAGAGCCTTCGCTCTTAAGTGGGTTTCACCAGGCAAGATTATGGAGATGAAACGGGAAATAGCTACGTTTGAGCAGTTGAAGGATGAGACTGTTGGCAAAGCTTGGGAGAGATTGAATCTCTTGATGAGGAAATGCCCCAATCACGGATATGATGCAGGACATGAGTTCTTTGGAACTATTTTATAGAGTGTCTCTCAACCTAATAGAGACTATCTTGACTCCACACTCATGGATCCTTCTTAGGGGAGGTGATGAGATTGCCTCTGAGTGGGTGAGAGACCATCGCCAAGAACAATATGTGGTCGACTCCCAAGAAGACCAATGTTGTTAAGAAAGAAGGTCTGCAGCGATCCCCGATACAAAGCTGTTGGTTGCTCGGATGGAATTGATAAGCAAGCGGTGGCCAATCTTCGAGACGCACCTTACGATCTTGGAATGCGGTAGTAGAGCGGAGATGACGGAAGAAATAAATCTAATGGATAATCAAAACCAACCCTTCCAAAACTTTAACCAGAGCCAGAACTACTCAGGATTTCAACGACAAAACTTCAATCAAGCCAAGTTACCACCTGGCCCTTCCAATTCGAATTCTTTTAACTCAAACTATCAAAGGACAGCTCCTAACTCCCAAAGGCCTCAAGGAGGATGGAACCAAACTCAAAATCATACCACCTCATGTGTCCCTCAACACAAATTCGATGAGCTGGTAGACATGGTGAAGACTCTGTCTACTAGTGTTAAAGCTATTGAGAGACAAGTTGGTCAGATGGCAGACCAGCAAGCAAGCAGACCTCACGGTAAACTTCCGAGTTATACCGAGAGAAATCCGAAAGCTGATGTGAATGTTTGCACTGCCATTACACCTCAGTGGGAGTATGGACAAGAAGAGGAGTTGAATGAAGTAACATTGAGAAGTGGTAAGAAGGCTGAATCCGGCAAGATGTCGGGAAACGAGTAGCCCCTCCTGACGCCATGAGTTCAGGAGGGGGAAATCAGAAATCACATGCCGGAGAAAGCAACGATGAGGAGCTTAGTGACAATTCTTCGGAGGATGAAAATAATTCTGATGACGAGGAAAGAAAGGAAAGTCAAGGCGCGGTACCACGACTAAGAAAAAGAAAGAAAAGTTCGTAAGATGGAAGGATAGGGAGGATGAGGCGATAAAGAATCAAGCTACGAGGGAATGATAAAGCCCTTCCTTATCCCCAAAAAAGGAAAGAAAAGCCCTCACTAATGACAAGCGGTATCTTTGGAGTGAGAGGATGCTAGAGACACTCAAGTTAGTATGCCCTTAGCCGAGGTATTAAGCGAAATGCCTAAATGCTCTAAGTATCTTAAAGAATTGCAGTGGGAGTAAGAGAAAGCTTGAGGATGGTGAAGAAGTGCTACGTGAAGATTGCGCGATGGTTTCACGAAAAGTCATTGATAGCGAGGTGACCACTGGCGGACCTTCAATCTCTGTGAGATCGAAGGCCATTTGTTCGAAAATGTCTTATGCGACTCGGGGGCCTCTATTAATGTGATGCCATTAAGCGTATGCAAAAGCTCGGGTTAGATAAAGGATGCGGGAACGCCCGATTTCTCTTCAGATGGTAGATAAATCTAGCCGGACTGCAGCCGGTTGTGTAGCTAATGTTCTCCTTCAAGTTGAACATTTAGTCTTCCCTACCGACTGGGTTATTCTAGACTATCCACCTGATAAGGAGATGCCTCTAATTCTAGGCCGAACCTTTTTAGACACTTCTAACGCTCTCATCGACTTCTGCAAAGGACAGATTACTCTTAGAGTCGATGACACATCCGTTACCTTCACCCGAGGGACATATCCTGAAAGAGCCGTAATTGATGAAATATCGTTTGTCGAAGCTATCTATGAGGACGAAAAAGATGCCTACTCTGAAGAAGCAGAGGAGTTGACAGAGATAGGTGTTTTTGAAGTCATGGACATTGAAGATCAAGGTGATCATGGACCATCTTCTAATTCATTTCAAGCCGTAGGCATTGACGAGTCATCTTCACTCGCTCACCGAGCACATTTAGTGAGTTAGAAGCATGGAGATGCCCGACAACAAACGATGATTTCAAAGAATCGAGTCGGGAAGACTTCATCCCTGGTGAAGAAGAAGCTCGATGGGTAGTTGGGACGAGGTAGACTTTTGGAGAGAAGCTACTCATTGGGAAGTAGATGATTGGGAAGAGGCGGCGAGAAGAGCTTAAAGGCGAAGAGTTAAGAAAAATGATCGATCACAAGAAAAAGGAAGCAAGTGTTGACCGGAGGATTCCGATGGATGATTTGATCCATGCACTTTCGGGGGTTGAGCCTCGGGAAGATGAGTTATTCTTTAGTCAACCACTCCAAGCTCATAAAGAAAAGGTGGCCCGTTAAAGTCTAGTATTGAGCAACCACCTCACGATTTAGAGCTCAAACCGCTTCCGAAACACCTTAAGTATTTCTTTCTTAAGGATGGAGATAAATTGCCTTTGATCATTTCTTGAAACTCGATCTGAGCAAGATGCACACCGTGATAGAAGTGCTTAAAAAAGAATATCCTCGCGTTCGGATGGCAAGTGGGTGATATCCGAGGAATCGACCCGGATGTATGCATGCATAAAATCCGAGCGGAGGAGGGGAGCTAAAAGGTTAGACAACCTCGAGAGAAATTTGAATCCGCATATGCGGGGGTTGTCAAGAAAGAAGTGATAAAGTGGCTTGACATGGGCATCATCTATGCAATCGCCGATAGCGAGTGGGTCACCCTACTCAAGTTGTGCCAAAGAAGGGTGGAATCACCGCATCGAAAAGAATGAAAAAGGGAGGAAGTTGCCTTACGACTCGTGACGAACTCTGAGTCTGTATTGACTATCGTAGACTTAATGAGGTTCTTGCCAAGGACCACTTTCCCCTACCCTTCATTGACCCGACTTATTGAGCGAGTTGAGTGGTCATAAGTATTATTGTTTCCTTGATGGCTATTCTGGCTACTTCCAGATAGCCATTGATCCTAATGACCAAGAGAAGACAACTTTTACGTGTCCATCTGGTACTTTTGCTTTTCGCAGAATGCCATTCGGCCTATGCAATGCACCCGCGACTTTTCAACGGTGCATGTTAGCCATTTTTTATGGACTTGTGGAGCAATGCATGGAGGTCTTCATGGATGACTTCTCAGTCTACGGCGATAGCTTTGATGAAATCTTAAGGAACCTAGATATGGTACTACAACGATGTGTTGAGAAAAATCTGGTGCTTAACTAGGAAAAATGCCATTTTCTAGTAGACGAAGGAATCGTTTTGGGACATAAGGTGTCCAATGCTGGTATTCAAGTTGATAAGGCTAAGGTCGAGGCCATTGAAAGGATGACGTACCCTAAGGCAAAGAAAGAGGTGCGAGGTTTTCTAGGTCATGTTGGCCTACAGCGTTTCATTAAAGATTTTTCTACCATCGCCAAGCCTTTATCAAATCTTTTGAAAGATGATGTAGATTTCTTGTTCGATGTGAAGTGCAAAGAAGCTTTCAATTGTCTGAAAGACAAGCTTATCAGTGCCCCTATTTTAGTTGCACCTGACTGGACCAAGCCTTTCGAGTTGATGTGCGATGCCTCTAATTACGCCGTAGGCGCAGTTTTAGGTCAAAGAGTTGATAAAAGGTTCAGGCCCATTTATTATGCGAGCCGCACCTTGAACCCGGCTCAATGCAATTATACCACAACTGAGAAGGAATTCTTAGATGTTGTTTTTGCCATTGACAAGTTTAGAATTTATCTTCTAGGGTCTCAAGTTGTTGTTTGGACCGACCATGCGACCTTGCGCTACCTTATGGACAAAGCGGATGCAAAACCAAGGTTACTTCGATGGATTCGATTTTACAAGAATTTGACCTTGTGATTAAAGATAAGAAAGGTAGTGAGAATATTGTGGTGATCATTTATCTCGCTTAGTAAATGAGGGTGCAGAGAATCACAATGATATAGGCATTGATTTTCCGGTGAGCAATTGATGAAGCTTGAAACGGTTAGGCCGTGGTATGTCGACTACGTCAACTATTTAGCGAGTGGTCATTTAGAGGATATGACGTGTCGGGAGAAGAAAAAGTTCTTTTCTGATCTTAAATATCTCGTATGGGAAGATCCTTATTTGTTCAGAATCTGTAAAGACGGGTTGCTTCGACGGTGTGTTCCTGAGCATGATCGGTGGGATATCTAGAACAATGCCATAAGCGGTCCTACCGGAGGTCACTATGGAACACCGAAGACGGTTGCAAAGATCCTTCAAGCTGGATTCTCTTGGCCGACTTGTTTAAGGATGCGAAGCCTTTTGTAAAGGTTGTGATAGGTGCGGAGAACCGGGCGGCGAGTAGTAGGATGGAAATGCCACTTAAGCCCATTCTTGAATGCGAAGTTTTCGACGTTTGGGGCATATATTTTATGGGACCCTTTCCATCTTCGTGCGGTAATAAATATATCCTCGTGCATGTCGACTATGTTTCCAAGTGGGTTGAAGCAATAGCCACCCAAACTAATGATCATAAAGTCGTGAAGAAATTCTTGCAAAAGAATATCTTTACCAGGTCGGCCGTCCGAGAGCACTCATTAGTGATGAAGGTACCCATTTTTGCAATGCGCCGCTTGATAAAATCCTTGAAAAATATGGTGTCAAACACAAAGTTGGTACACCATATCATCCTCAGACCAGTGGCCAAGTCGAGGTAAGCAACCAGAGCTTGAAAAGAATTTTGGAGAAGACCGTGAACAATAATCGATCTAATTGGAGTCTTAAGTTGGATGACGCATTGTGGGCTTATCGTACTGCATTTAAAACCCCGATGGGCACGTCACCCTTCCAAATGGTCTATGGCAAAGCTTGTCATTTACATCGAACTTGAACACGAGCTTTACGGGCAATTAAATTCTTAAATTTCGATAGCCGACTCTGTGGGGAGAAACGGTTGTTACAATTGAGCGAGCTCGGCGAATTCGGACTCGGTCGTCGAGAATGCTAAGCTTAGCAAGGAAAGAACGAAGATGCTCCATGACGCTAAGATCAAGGACCGAGAATTCAAAGTTGGTGAAATGCCTCGATGAAGTGACACCCATGATCACGGTGACCATTGCGATGCATTGACACCCGTGATCACGATGACCATTGCGATGCATTGACACCCGTGATCTGAGAGATGCCTCGATGAAGTGACACCGCGATGCATTGACCACGCGATCGATGGCCACCCCCCGATCACGATGACCACCTCCGATCACGAGAGACACCGCGATGCAATGACCACCTCCGATCACGAGACACGCGATGCATTGACCAACGCGATGAAGTGACACCGCAATGCACGGACAACGCGATGCATTGACCACCGTGATGCGAGACACACGCGATGCACCGACCACCGCGATGTGTTGACCACCGCGATGTATTGCCCAACCCGATGCATTGACCACCCCGATATAGTCACCACCCGATTAATTAACCATTGCGATCATTGATCACCACAATACAATCACCACCCGATTAATTGACCATATATGCGGTGACATCAACAATCATATATGCGGTGACATCGGCCATCAAATATCGTGTGACATCAACAATTTATGCGGTGACATCGGCAATCACATATCGCGATGACATCAATATTTTATCACGGTGACATCGGCAATCGATTCTGATGACCACCGCGATCACGATGACCACCCACGATGCGCGTGACATTTGATGATGCGACATCGAGATGAAGCGACACCACAATAACACCAACATTTTATGAAGTGACACACGATAACACCAACATTTTTTGCGGTGACCACCCCAATGCATTAACCACCGCGATTCACCACCCGATCCAATGACATTTGATGAAGCGACACCGAGATGAAGCGACAACACGATAACACCAACATTTTATGAAATGAAACACAATAACACCAACATTTTATCTGATGACCACCCCAAATATTGACCACGCGATTCATTGACCACTCCAATGCATTGACCGCCGCGCAATGCATTGACATCGGCAATCATATATGCGGTGACATCGGCAATCATATATGTGTGACATCAAAAATTTATCGCGATGACATCGGCAATCGGATATGCAAATGACATCAACATTTTATGCGGTGACATCGGCAATCGGATATCACGATGACCACCGAGATCTGATGACATTTGATGAAGCAACACCGAGATGAAGCGACACCGTGATGACATTTGATATTTTTCCGACTTAATTTGAGAAAATCAATTTTTCTTTATAAATTCAACTTCAAACGGCTATATTTTTAATATAAAACTCCGATCAACATAATTATTTCACCTTAATTCATATTTTTTCATCCTCTTTATTTTGATATCTCATTTGATATTTTCCGAATTAATTCGAAAAAATCGATTTTTTCTTTATAAATTTGATTTCAAACGGCTATATCTTTTGATATAAAACTCCGATCAACATAATTCTTTCACTATATTTCATATTTTTTTGTCATCTTTATTCGATATCTCATTTTATAAAATGACACCTTATCTGATGACACACAATAACACCAACATTTTATGAAGTGACATCAACACCCAAATTGCAAAACCAAAAACTTTGTAAATTGTATATGCAGATTTAGATTTAGGCAAGTGATCCTATACACCACAATTCATGGATCTTAGTAGATTTAGATTTCATGTACTACAAAGTATATGTATAAACATAAAAGCAGGCTATTATTATTTAATCGAAATGATTAATTACTAGACATAAATGATGATACACAACTTTCCATTATCTTTTGCTTGAGGTTCTTACATTACATCTATCTGTACCACCACACGGAATGGGATTGTATATCAAATAAATCTAAAGAGTTTGGTCTGTGCATACCTAATAAACATCAAACATATTTCATTCTATATAAAATGAAGCTTTCTGGCCTTTGTTTAGTTTGTCTTTTAAGAAATAGTTTTTGTATTGATTTGGCAAATCTTGTAAATCGATGAATCAAGTGAATCTTGTGGGTAAATCTTGTAAATCCTCCTGGCTAAAGCCTCTGCAAAATAGGTAGCAACTTTTCTCATGGCTCCAGCTTGTGAAACAGCCAAGATTCCTACATGTTTCACTAGTGCATCTGCTAGCTTAAAGTTTTCTTGTTGTACAGCTTCTGCACAACACAAGCCATTACTGTGTGGACAAGCCTAATACCAGTTTCTTGTGAATCCACAAGAACCACCGGCCGCGCCACCTCAACAGACGGCGGAAACTGCCCGGAGCTAGAACTAGTACAAATTACATCATATCCAACAGAAGATTTCAATATATTATTATTTGTTTCTGAAGAAGAAGAAACAAAATTGGGGGATGAGAATTCCATACCGTTTTCGATCAATTGGGGGATGAATATCGAGATCTAGCCCGAGCTATTCAAGCCCGGGATTCTTCAATTGAGTTTGATGAGCTTCATGAGAAGCTCCTGAATTATGGAAACTTGCTGCTGCAAAACGAACCAAATCAGCCTTTTGGCTCGCATCAGAACTTCGGCCGGTGAGTGCTCACGCTGCCTTCAATCGGCCTCAGCCCTCTTTTTCGTCCCCAGGTACTGCTGGTTTGCTTCCCCGGCCTGCTTCACAACCATGGCGCAACCCACCTCCGGCTAGGCATGCTCCTTCCACCGGCAACAGCTCCTCTCGTCCACGCCGCCCTTATATGGGAAAATGTCAACTCTGCTCCGTTCAAGGGCATTCAACCAAATTTTGCCCTCGATTCCAGATCAATCTATCAATCCACCTACTAACACTAATTTTTTTTTGTAACAAAGGGCAAAATTGGAAAAGCAAGTTAAATGTGTCCTTATAAACAAATAAGATTTAAGTGTGTCTAAATGCCTATTATGTATTCAAACTAGTCCTTATAAACAAATATCCAAAGATTCAATACCTATACAATCGGATGCAAATTTTTAAGAATCTGCCGCAACAATTGATTATCCGGCGCCGATTTTTGTAACATAGAAGTCTACCTTGTCCACGGAAGAATATAGGTTGAAGAATAATTTGTGCTTCAAATAAAATATTGGGAAAATACACTTTACCTACACGTAGTTTGTGTTTACCCCCTTATAGTTTAAAAATATATGGTTTACCTCCTATGCTTTGCTAAAAATCTTTAATCAAATTTCCAAACAACCTTCCAATGGAATTACTTATAAAATATGGAAAATTAGGGATAATGACACAATCTGGAATATTTTTAAGTAACATGATGACTACATATTTTTATAAGGAGAATGACAACTTGCATAAATTTTATAGCGAGAAGGACAAGCAGTGAATCCGAAAATCGGTGAATATCCCAATGAATCCCGAAATCGATGAATTCGACGGTGAATTTAACGATGAATCCCGAAAATCGGTGAATTTCGACAATGAATTTTGAAAATTAGTGAATTTCGGCAGTGAATTTAAACAGTGAATTTCGAACACAAGTGAATTTCGACAGTGAATAAATAGTTTTGTCTTTTATGCAAAAGTTTCAAAAGACTGTCCTTCTACTCAATTGATGAAATATTTATGTCCTTCTTCCTCATTCCCCCTATAAAATAATGTATTTCCCGATTTGCCCTTTTCTTTCTAAATGCTCACATCGGCTGTTACTTTTTCTCTCCATTTCTTGAAGCTGACGGCATTCTTTACTCAAAACTAACTCAGATGAATCTCTAAGTTACTACTAATAATGTCGAACAACATATAGCTACTAAACAAAGACATCATCTTTAGATAAACATCTACTACTACTGCACCCCATATTAAAGGGCCTGATATTTCCTATTTGTATGCATATAGGAAAATATCGAATTCCTCTGCTTCTTCTATTTAGTTCCAAAGATAACCGATCGCAAGGGACACGTGGGCGCCCCGAATCTTGATCGCTGAAAGTTCAAACTCCTCATTCAACTATTCGAGGTCTTATCGTCATCGAATCGTAACAACGTTATATGATCAACCCCGTCTATAGCTCTTCCACTTACCATGTTGTTTTCTTGTTTCATTTTCAATATCTCACCTTGAAATTTCGTTGCATGATGGCTCGAGAATCGGATTTTATCTTCTTCAGCGCCTTCTTTCAACGCCTTTGTGATCTTTTCTTGAATGCTACACAATGATTAGAATCTATTCTCAAGTTCAGCTCTGAGTAAAGCACTTTACTCTGTCCACACTGTTAATTCTCCAAGTATTTCCTTTAAGTGTTTATATTATGGTCTTGAATCAGATTTCAAATCCACAGTGCCGTTTCCTTCTTGCTTCTTCTTTTAGTTTAGCTTGAAATCTCGTCTTGTAAATCTTGTATCGAGGTCTTAAACTTCTAGATTTGATGATATGAATCTGCTAAAACTTAACCGAAAATCAAGATTCTCAATTTGTATAGCAACGATTTCTTGCCGGAGTTTTTCTTCGATAGGGAGACGGCCTCATGTTGATCCAAAAATATCAACTTTATGTCATCATCTTCTTTGTCAAATGGTGATACACACAAGTCTGTTTTTCCTTCATTTTTGTCACTCTCTTCTCCTACGTTTCCTTGTTAAATGTTTAACCGCTTGTATCTCTCCATCCTTTTTGCTAAAGCGATTTTCATTTCTCTCATTTGTATTGTTACCTCAAATTCTTGGTCTTTCTCTTTCTTCTCCATGTCAACAAGATTCTTCTTGGTTTCCTTGTAGTTCGGAGAATCATCGTGACGTGTATTCTTTCAACAATACTTTTCTTTGTCCTCCACACCACTCAATATATAGCATCTTCTTCCGGTCAAACTCGCCTTTTTGTCTCGGTTTACGAGATTGTTTGTGAATCGGTTTGTGATCATCTCCTTTTTGAGTCACTTACAAAAAAAAAAGCTTAGTGATTTCTAGTTTCTTTGAAAGCAAAT
Organism: Gentiana macrophylla; assembly: GCA_026214975.1. Taxonomy (NCBI): domain Eukaryota; kingdom Viridiplantae; phylum Streptophyta; class Magnoliopsida; order Gentianales; family Gentianaceae; genus Gentiana; species Gentiana macrophylla. The sequence goes on along the minus strand of JAOBSW010001194.1, from coordinate 22,201 downwards.
TTGAACAATAAATTCACAGATGAAAACACTCATAAAAAATGCTTCAAGATATGAAGGAATGGAACCTTTAATCGCCTATCCAGTAATGAGAACGAATTGAGAAGCAAATTGAGCATAAAATCGTTCTTAATCCCCCAAAATAGCATCTGGATATTGAAACCCTTGTTCCTCTCTTTGTGAATGGCGTGAAAAAGTAACAAACCGATGTGAGCATTTAGAAAGAAAAGGGCAAATCGGGGAAATACATTATTTTATAAGTATTTTATGTCGGAAAATTTGTTCAGCTGGCTGGAAATTGATTAAAGGTTTTTTAGCAAAACATAGGGAGGTAAATCATATATTTTTAAACTATAAAGGGGTAAAGACTTTAAATGACAAACCACAAGTAGGTAAATTGTGTTTTTTCCCTAAAATATTCTCTTTTGCCCAAACAATTGAATATGATAGTACTTCAATGATTTCACCCAAAAAAATTGCTCAGAATGGATTTGTTGTATGCCATTATGATTTAGGAGAGTGTTTGTGAATTGTTTGTTTGGGAAAAGCGGGCGCGTTAGAGCACTTGTATCAATTACTTCAAAAGTACGTATTCTCTATTTTACAGTATTAATCACAATTTATTTTATTAAAAGAATCTCTATTTAATCACCATTTATTTGTATTATACCATGGGGCAATCATGACTTACTCATTAAACTCGACAGACGGACATTCTAAAGGGCTATCATACTACACACTTACGATGCGGCTCTCTTGATCACATTCATTAGCCTTACAAGACATAACCCATGGCGTGGTGGGAATCAATCTCCTCATCTTGGTCATCGATTTACGGATCTTCTTCGCCAGGCCTCGGCACCATCTCCTTGAAGCATTGATTTGTACTTGGATCGCATGTCTTTGTATAGCCATTTAGAAGGTAATAACAATTTGCCGATATGATTGCAAGGTTTCCCTTGCAACTTGTTAAATTGTGCTACACATTTCTAGGAAAAGAAAATAAATATCAAGATTGTATGAAAACTCAAGAAATACATTTCTAGAATAGAAGCTTCTAGATATGTAAGACTCTAGAATAAATATTGAAGAAATTAGCTAGAGTAGAAGCTACTAGATGCATGTAGGGATTACTCAAAATCAAGAAATGTCTAGAACATCCTATTAGACACTTGAACTATCAATGGGGGCTATAAATAGCACCACCACCATGTACTTAAGCAATCAAGCAATCAATACAATAAAATCTCTTTCTCCAATCTCTCCAACTTATCAATTTTTTTTCATCTCACACTCATCATCCTAGCCTTCTCCATCCAACTTACTACAAAAATTCTAACAAGTGGTATCGGAGCTCGGTTTCGACACAACTACAACTGGGTGAAATCAACATCATGGCGGATTACACACTCCGCTCATCCATTCCGGTTCCAATTTTCCGAGGTGAAAATTTTGACTATTGGTTCATTAAAATGAGAACCTACTTTTGTGCTCAAGATTTATGGGATATCGTAAGTAAGGGATTTAGCATCCCGACGGCATCTCAAATTTATCTACCGCACAAAAGAAAGTCCTACCAAGGAAGACAAAATCTTTGAGTGAGATATATGAGAGATGCAATCTCACCTTGATAGAACCAGGAAGTTATGAAGAAGCTTACGAAGAGAGTTTGAGAAAGTAAATTATACTTGAGTAAACTTCAACTTAGTTTATTCATTGATTGAACAAGAGTATAAATAGATACAACTTTAATAAAGTAAACTAGCTATGCTATGGATAGCAATTATGGCGACCAACTTGAGTATCTATATGGTGGCTAGAACTTAGAACCCAATAAAGTAGAAAAGTTATGACAAGTGACATATTAATTATTTATATAATATAATTAATATGTCATGTGTCTAAAAAGAATAAATAATGTGCACAAGTGTTACACAAAGAGTGCTAGAATTGCTAATATTTCAACACCCCTCTCAAAGTGGGTTGTATATGTTTATACAACCAAGTTTGTGACTTAATCTCTTGAATATAAGAGGTGGAATAGCCTTGGTGAGAATGTCGTCGACAGTGCAGTGCTGAGGAACATCTTTGGAGTTGAATGATCTTTGCATCAATCTTCTCCTTCGAGGAAGTGTCTGTCAATGTCCACATGTTTGGTTTTGTCATGATGAGCAGGATCCTCTTGCCATGCATAATATTTGAATTATTATCACGGCCAGTGTGATAGGTTCTTTGAGTAAATTTCTTTGAAGTTCGATAAGTACTCTTTTGAGCCAAAGAGCTTCACAAATGCCCAAAACAAGTGCCACGAGTTCGACTTGACCTTTGCTTCTAGAGAGCAGATGGGTTGTTTCTTGCTCCTCCAGGTGACAAGATTGCCCCATACATAAAACGATGCTTTGTGGTAGACCTTACATCTATATGACAACCAACCCAATCGGCATCGGTGTAAACCTTGATAGATCTCTCAGCAAGACTTGATGAAGTGCAAGCCTTGGCCAGAGTGGATTTCAAGTATCTCAGTATTTTGTTCACAGCATCCCAATGTTGCTCAGTAGGGCAATGCATGATTTGGCTCACCAGGCTGACGCCATATGCAATATCAGGTCTTGTATGGGAAAGATAAATGAGTTTCCCTACAAGTCTTTGATATTGATCCTTCCTGACAGCAATGTCATCATGCGGCGAGGTATTCTTGGGGGTCTCTTGGGGATCTGACGGTTTGCATCCCAAATGCCGATTTCCTTGGCCGAGATCCAGTACATACTTCCTTTGAGAGCTGAAATGCCTTTCTTGTTTCTAGCTATTTCCATACCAAGAAAGTATTTTAGGAGCCCAGATCTTTAACTTGGAATACCTTTGCCGGTAGAGTCTTCAAATGTTGGATCTCGGTAGAGTCATCTCCGATGGGATGATATAATCCACATACACAATAAGAATAGACCTTCTACGGTTGGTTGTCTTGATAAACATAGTGTGATCGAGTTGCATTGATGATATCCAGCGCTTTAACCACGGTAGTGAGTTTTCCAAACCAGGCTCAGGGGATTGCTTGAGGCCATATAGAGATTTCTGAGTTTGCATACCTTGCCTTGAGTGTGGGGATTGACAAAACCGGGAGGTACATTCATGTAGACTTCCTCGATAAGGTCACCATTGAGAAAAGCATTTTTGATATCCAATTGGTAAAGAGGCCGATCAAGTTGGGCGGTAGAGAAATCGAGTACCACAGCGGTGTTAAGCTTTGCTCTTTGGTGCAAGGTTTCTGTATAGTCAATGCCATAAGTTTGAGTGAACCCTCTAGCCACCAATCTGGATTTATACTTGTCAATAGTACCATCGGCATTGTATTTTATGGTGAATAACCATCTACAAATGTTTGTCTTCTTGCCTTTGGGGAGAGATGTGAGGTCCCAAGTATGATTATCCGAGAGTGCGATCATCTCTGTTTTAACAATGACCTTCCACTTATCATTTTGAAGGGCCTCTGAATATACTTTTAGGAATAGAGTGAGAGTCCAGTCTGTGTAAACATAGCAAATCTGAGGAGACAAGCGGTTATAAGATAAATAAGTATGAATAGAATGATCGGTGCATGATCTTTTCCTTTCCTTAGAGCAATAGAGTCATCATCAATGTCGATGAGGATCTTTGTGGTTCGGCCCGATCTCTGAGTCGATGGGTGTTGAGGCTCGGCGAGGCTCTCGAGTTCGGCGAGCTCTGGGTCGATAAGTCTTGAGGTCCAGCGAGCTCTGGTCGATAAGTCTTGAGGTTCGATCTGCTTTGAGTCTCGATGGAGTTCTTTGAGGTTAAGAGTTTGTTGAGGCAGTTTAGATCAATTTCAATTAGATTTCCATCGATGGCTTGCTTGATGAGACTTGCTTTGTAGTAGGGAGTCCTTTCAAAATTTTACATCCATAGAGTTGTAAAATTTCTTTTGATAGAGTGAATAGCATTTGTAACCTTTCTGTCCTTAGCATACCCTAGGAAGATGCACTTGTGAGCTTTGGGGATCAAGTTTATACATGTTGGGCATGGATATAAACAAACACAAGTACAACCAAAGATTTTTTGAGGCAATTGGGCAATAAGATGAGGCGAGGAGTGTGTGGTCGGCGAGGTTTGGATAGGAGTCTTGAAACCTAACACTCTGTTTGGGAAGCTGTTGATTAAGTATGTGGCGAGTCAATATAGCTTCACCCCACATATATTTTGGAACATTTGTAGTGAACATGATTGATCTGGCCATTTCCGTGAGTGCCTATTCTTTCTCTCGGCAACCCCATTTTCTTTGAGATGTCTCAACACAACTCTTGATATGGACAATTCCATTATTCATCAAGAAATTCTTGAGATTAGACTCATAATATTCAAGAGCATTGTTAGTCTTCAAAATTTTAATCTTAATGTCAAAGCGAGTAGAGACCATGTTGTAAAACTCTTGAAAGATGGATCCAACTTGATTTATCCTTCATTAAAAATAACCAAGTGGTTACGGTGTGGTCATCTATGAAGGTTACAAACCACCTCTTGCACATTATACTTTTCACTCTTGAGGTCCTCATACATCACTTTGTGAATTAAGGTGAAAGGTGTGGATGGGAAGTGAGGTAATTTAGTATACACATTTGGTGAGTTTGGCAAATTGACAAATATCACATTGAAGATCATTAAGATTACATCCTTTAAACAATGCAGGAATTAAAGACTTTAAATAACCAAAACTTGGATGTCTAGTCTATAATGCCATAACATGATATTGTCTAGGTTTTGAGTGCAGTTCTTGGCGATTCGGTCTTGATCTTGTCTTGGCGAGGTTGATCACAAAACAGATCTGGCGAGGGTTTAGCTTGACCAATCACTTCTGTGAAGAGATCTGGAATGTGCACTGATCCTTATCAAAAACAACGATCCAATTCGGATCTTTAGTGAGTTTCTTGTGAGATATAAGGTTACAATCTAACTTTGGAACAAATAAAACCCTTTGTAGATATATCGATTAGTAAGTTTAACCTTCCCACACCTTTTGCATAAGCAGAACCATCGGCGAGTTTTAATTACAGCGAATTTGGGTGCATGGCATATAGTGGGTAATGAGGTTTTATTACCGAGTCATGTGGGAAGAGGCCCCGAGAATCAACAATCCAAGTCTCATTACTAAGAGGTGAGCGGAATATACCTATTTTAGCATGAGTGGCCATTTCGGTTAGAGGAGCTACCTTCACGATCTTTGAGCAATAAAGGCTTTAAAGCGTGGCCCGAGCATTGGATGGCTGTCATTCTCCTCGTCACTGACAAGTCTGCCTTGATTTTCCCTGGTTGGTTTTGAGGTTTTAGAGGGATTAGGCTTGCCATGAAGCTTCCAGCAATTGTCCTTGGTGTGATTTGTGCGTTTGCAGTGATCACAGAACAACCTTCCAGTTTTCTCAGCAGGCTTCCTATAAGTCCCAGTAACCTCAGCAGCCTTCCTGACATTCGAGAGCGGTACCTTGATGGGTTATCGGCGAGGGTGTTCGGCGACATGACTTTCCTCCTGCTTTCTTCATGTTTGACCTCAGCAAACATGGATTTGAGATTTGAGAGAGGTTTTGTGGCAAGAATTCTCCCTCTAACATCATCAAGAGTAGGGTTCAGTCCAGTGAGGAACTTGAAGACTCTTTTCTTTTCTATGATGTCCTTATAGAGGCGACATCATTAACATCATTCCAGGGTGAGTTTCCGGCATATCTAAGTGTTGCCATGCCTTAGATAGTTGGTTGAAGTATTGAGTTCTGAGACATATCCCTTGTCTACGATTTTGAATTTGAGCTTCAAGTTCGTACACTTCGATGTATTGTCTTTCTTGGAGTAAAGATCTACGGCATTGTCCCAGATTTCTTTTGCGATATCATACATCATAAAATTCTCACTTGATCTCTTTTGTCATTGATCTTGTGAGAATGGTCATGACTTGATTATTAGCGGTGTCCCATGCTTCAAATCTGGGTCATCTTGGCGAGGCGGGTTTAGAGCCGGACGGGTATCCCATCTTACCTTGTCTTGAGATGTACATTTTCATGGATCTTGACCACAGCAAGTAGTTGTTGCCATCAAGTCTATGATTTGTATAAGAAGAAGATTCAGCGACCCGACCTGCTTTGAGGCGGTTTGAGGAGTCTCTGATGAAGATGAACTATCGATTCTGATGAGACATTTTGGAAAAACAAAACACTGAGTTGCAGCGGATTTTAGAACTCAGTAACCTTGCTCTGATACCATGAAGAGAGTTTGAGAAAGTAAATTATACTTGAGTAAACTTCAACTTAGTTTATTCATTGATTGAACAAGAGTATAAATAGATACAACTTTAATAAAGTAAACTAGCTATGCTATGGATAGCAATTATGGCGACCAACTTGAGTATCTATATGGCGGCTAGAACTTAGAACCCAATAAAGTAGAAAAGTTATGACAAGTGACATATTAATTATTTATATAATATAATTAATATGTCATGTACAAAGAATAAATAATGTGCACAAGTGTTACACAAAGAGTGCTAGAATTGCTAATATTTCAACGACTTCCAAAGAAGAAGTTTGGAGAAAAGCAATGGAAGAAGAAATTAAGATGATAAACAAGAATGAAAGCGTGGGAGCTAGTAAGTCCATCTCCGGACAAAGAGGTCATCGGTGTTAAGTGGGTCTATAAAACAAAGCTTAATCTGATGGCTCAATCCAAAAACACAAAGCAAGGCTTGTAGCCAAAGGCTACTCTCAGCGATTTGGAGTGGATTACAGCGAGACATTTGCTCTGTTGCACGATTGGATACGATCGTGCATTAATTACCCTCTCTGCACAAAAGGATGGAAAATCCATCAATTTGGATGTTAAATCGGCATTTCTCAATGGATACCTTGAGGAAGAAAATTACGTGGAAGCGACCTCAGGATTTATCGTGAAAGGAGAAGAAGACAAAGTACTAAAGTTAAAGAAAGCTCTATACGGGCTCAAGCAAGCCCCACGGGCTTGGTATAGCGAGAATTGATAACTACTTCATCACGCAAGGTTTCGGGAGGAGCAAAAGCGAGCCTACACTTTACATTAAGACCACGAGATACAAATAGCGGACATATCGTTTCCTTATCGTTGATGATCTCATATTTACGGGAACAATGAGGACATGATCAAGAGTTTTAGACAAGACATGATGAAGGCGTTTGAAATAGCGGACTTGGGATTAATGCACTACTTCCTTGGAATCGAGGTAAACCAAAAGAAAATGGGATTTTCATTTCCCAAAAGAAATATCTGAGATAGTCTTCTTGAAAAGTTCAAGATGAAAGGGTGCAAGAGTGTTGCAACTCCACTTGAAAGCAAAGCACTCAAGAGTGAAGATGGCACGCCAAGGGCAGATTGTACGGTCTACCGGCGTCTCATTGGAAGTTTACTCTATCTAACAACTACAAGACTTGACATTATGTTTGCAACAAGTTATCTCTCAAGGTTCATGCAATGCCCAAGTCAAGTTCACTTCAGAGCAGCTAAAAGAGTGCTAAGGTATCTGCAAGGCACAAAGGATTATGGGATTTGGTATGGATCCAGTCCTGACTCAAAATTGATTGGGTACACTGATAGCGATTGGGCAGGATCATCAGATGATAAAAGCACATCTGGCTATGCATTCACTTTGGGCTCAGGAATATTCTCTTGGGCAACAAAAAAACAAGACACAATAGCACTCTCAACAGCAGAAGCAGAATATGTAGCAGCAGCATTGACAACATGCCAAGCTATATGGCTCAAAGCGGATACTTGAGGGCGTGGGGAGCCTCAAGATGAAGCAACATTGATCTCTGTGACAACATTTGGCAATTTCAATGGCGAAAAACCCGATATTCACAACAAGACTAAGCACATAAGAATCAAGTACCACTTCATCGGAGAAAATTTGTGGCCAATAAAGAAATAGAGGTCATGCATTGCGAGGAGTGAAGAAACGATTAGCCGACATATTCACAAAAGCACTACCAAGAGACAAGTTCGAGCTATTACGAGAAAGATTGGTGTCAATGAAATGTGTACCAAGGAGGAGTGTTAAATTGTGCTACACATTTCTAGGAAAAGAAAATAAATATCAAGATTGTATGAAAACTCTAGAAATACATTTCTAGAATAGAAGCTTCTAGATATGTAAGACTACAGAATAAATATTGAAGAAATTAGCTAGAGTAGAAGCTACTAGATGTATGTAGGGATTACTCAAAATCAAGAAATGTCTAGAACATCCTATTAGACACTTGAACTATCAATGGGGGCTATAAATAGCACCACCACCATGTACTTAAGCAATCAAGCAATCAATACAATAAAATCTCTTTCTCCAATCTCTCAAACTTATCAATTCTTTTCATTTCACACTCATCATCCTAGCCTTCTCCATCTAACTTACTACAAAAATTCTAACACAACTATTTTGTAACAGATTTCTTAAATGTAATTTGTTGCAGCGAGACTCCTCCTACAACTCAGTCTCAGGGAGTAGCAGGTGGACATGTTAGAAACACTTGAATCACTTAATTTAAAAAATTCTCTATTTCCCCTTTAAAAAAATGTTCTCGATTTTACAATATTAATCTTTATTTTACGACATCTCTATTTAGTATAATCCATCATAATCTCTAAGCGATATTGGATATATATCGAGTCTATATTTATGTACTACATTTTAGTTCAATATTTTGAAGATTCTGTATTTTAAATTTTTTGAAAGAGACTTTGACCGAACCACGTACGTCGTAACCCTTAATTAACCGTTATAGGTAAAATTAAACATGCCGTACATATTTTTTTCTTAACACCCAAAGCGATTCTAATAAGTTCTGGAACCTTAATTAACCGTTATAGGTAAAATTAAACATGCCGTACATATTTTTTTTCTTTAACACCCAAAGCGATTCTAATAAGTTCTGGAACAGGTTACAAGGATATAAGTAGTACAATCGATCACAAATCATAAGAAAACACCAAACTAGCTAGCTAGGATATCAATCACACCCCTGATGACAAATTAAGAAACCATGACAGATGATCTAACATCTTGATCATGCATATATTGACTTGTAATAAAACGATACTTAATTGTACGCCTATGATTAAAGACATAATTTTGAGAAAGTAGAATTTTCTTACAACAGTTTAATTATTAATTAGTAAATCGCACACATACCTCTGATAATGATACACATATATATATTCATAACTCTAGAGTAAAGCTTTTCCACGAACATCCATCCATAACCGTTTATTATACAACACGTATTAGAGGTGATACCAAATGGATGGTTAAGATTTATCTAAATTTATATTCTCTCATCCAAATTAAACTAATATATACCTGCTGTATAATAAGTCTTCTCGATCATTTGGTTGTGATGAAAATATGATCTTAGAGTTGTGTACATTATGTGTATCAATAGTTTACTTGATACATGCAGCACTATAGCCCACCCAATCATCTTAAGACATTTCAGTAGCCCACCTCACTTTATATTCCAGTTTATTCTTCCTAAGTGCAGGTTTGGCGCATCTATAGATCTGGTGTCACACCTACATTGAAGACCCCAATCTAGCGTGTGATCACAACTGCTATGTATGCAAGCATTTTCTCTACAAGTAGTAACCCAAGGCGGCGGGGTCGAATTAGTCTCCTCTTGGCCGTCGATTTCTTGATCAATCTCCTCATCTTGGTTGTCGATTTCTGGATCAATCTCTTCATCTTGGCGTCGGCGATTTCTGGATCTTCATCATTAACCATGTAAATCGTATTCAGCAGGGGCGGCACTGCCTCCTTGAAGCATTGATTTGTACTTGATCACATGTACATCCATTTAGAAGGTGATGACAACTTTGGATAATAGGATCGCAAGTTCCGTGCAAGCGTTTTGCTGCAGCAGACCCCTCCGATTACTACTCAGTCTCGAGCTCAGTGTCAGCGGACTTATTATTTCTTTTCGTTTCACCTGGAAATCAATTAATTAATGCATTTATGAACAATTAGTTTTGGAGTTTTCTAGCAAATCATACAAGTGTTCCTAGAGTACGAAGAAATTGCTTTTATACAAACTGCGTGTTCGAATCATTTCTCGTTGATTGTATAGGTAAGTGATTAATATTTGAAAATTATTCCGAATGGTATTTTTAGAATATATTTAAGGCATGTGTAAGAAAATTGCTTAAATCTTGATGTACTCTTAAAAGAAAAATGGAATGAACTAAAAATAAGAGGAGGACAGAGAAGTGGGTCTGGGAAATGCCATTATAATATCCCGACCATAGATTTAGTATGATGTCTTTAACAATCTTTTAAGTATATATATATGGTCAATATAGATAGCGGGGCGGAGGCGAAGTCGGTTAAAATGGAAAAATAGAAAAGTAAAAAGTCTCTAAAATATTGCTTTTGAACAACCACCCAACAAAAAAAAGAAGAAGAAAGAAAGAAAGAAGCAAGCTATCTAATAGATATGGAGGTCATCTGAGATTCACGGTTTCTGCCTTTGCCGCTAAATAAAATCCCAACAGCATCATTGCTCTGGCGCCCTAGCGAAAACTTTGCTTGCTGCCATCTTCCGAGCGTTCTGAATCGAATCAATTGAAAATACTTTTGCGTTGATTGACTTATGTGTGTCATATCTTCACCTCATTATTTATAGTCTGTTTTGATCGGCATTTTTTTGTTTTGTATCCAAAATCTGTCGAATAGACAAAAACAAGAAAGCAGTTTTAGCTAATGAGGGAATCATATTATAAGGTGATTGTTTGATGCATCTAACACAAATTTCTATGGGTTGAAGCACATAAATTTAATCATAAAAATTAAGGGTTGATTGTTAAAAGGACAATAAGATCGTAGAAATATCTGAAGACGATGTGAAATATTTTTTGAGTAAAAATGGCGTATCTTTATTAAAACATGATTTAAATTCTTTTGATATGATTATCGAAAGATGATATTTCTTTCATCACGTTATTTTAGAGGTCTTTTTGTAAAAAAACACATAAATAGTGCAATAGTGAAACATTCTGCATTATTAATATCAGCGATTTATATTTTCTTGTCACGATTCATTTTTCCCCCTCTTTTTTGTCATTTCAAACCAATTCCCAAAAATTAATGAGACATTCAACTCGACTGGCTGAAATTTCTTTGGGATAAATTTTATTCAAAACTCTGTCCCGCCTTGTGGAGAAAAAAGAGCTCAATCTTTTAAAACATGTAAGATAGAGTGTTTTGCGTTAAAGAAAACAATAAATAAAACTGCAAAGGTAATACGACTGGGTAATAACACTGTTGCATCTCGATCTACCATTTGTGGTAAGATTTATATGGATATCTTACATCTATTGTGCACACACTTTGTTCATCATCTTTATCCTTTCTTCTCCATACTTGTCTTTCTTCCTTTGCTTATTCATTTTTTTGCTTTTTAAAGATTTGAGGAATTGTATTTTTAGTATATCATCATCAATCATCGCATGACAATATTTTTATGGTTAACTTTCGAGGGTTTCTACAACTATAAAGAATTTCCAAACTACCCTTACTAATTAGTGATTGTTGGGACAGATTGCTTGCACTCTTAATGTATAAGAAATAAAGTAGCGCTTTCTTGACACCAATTGGTTTTAGTACAATGATAGCGCTTGATCTTTAACATGGTATCGAGCCAAAGGTCATGAGATCGAACCACTGGTTGGAACATTATTTTAAAAAAAAAAAAATTTGTGCAAGTGTTGGGAGAGATTGCCCACACTTGAGGAGGGTGTTGGGACAAATTGCCCACACTCTTGAATGAAAATTGTGCAAGTGTTGGATGATTTGCCAACACTTGAGGGTGTTAGGACAGTTGCCCACGGCTTGAGGAGGGTGTTGGGACAAATTGCCCACACTCTTGAATGAAAATTGTGCAAGTGTTGAATGATTGCCAACACTTGAGAAGTGTTGGGACGGATTGCCCACACTTTTAATGTATAAGAAATAAAGTAGCGCCTTTCTTGGCACCAATTGGTTTTAGTACAGCGGTAGCGCTTGATCTTATGATGATGCCATCATCGCCCGGTTTCTTTAGGGATGATGATCGGCGGCTCGCCTTTGAAGGTGGAAGGCGGAGCAGATCTAGAGTGGCGGCTGAGCTTTGCGTTGTGTCCTTCATGATTTGTGCATAAGAAAGTGGATATATGAGACTGGGAGGGTTTGGGGCAGGCTTTGGCGGGCAGCCATGACTTGCCGGCCCCAGATCAGTATGCCGAGTCTTTTTGAAACCCTGTAGTCTTGTTTGATTTCTCTTTTACCGATTCCAATATAAATGTCATTGGTTCTTCCTCTTCATTATCTAATAGTAATATATTTTACTCTTCAAACTACATACGTTAAATATAATGTAAATTTTTTATTTCAGGAAATGATTACAATAGCCATGACACATTATCGGTGAAATATCGTTATACAGACATAGTGCTGCACTCACGTCAAATGACTCAAATCTAGTCCGTTAGACATAAAAAAATCGTGTCTTATTCAACTTGATTCAGGGAATTTCAAAATCATATTTATTATAGAAGATTCAATTAAACTTTGAAGTTTATTTTAAGCAAGAAGAAGGAGTAGAGGGTTTGCAGTTCGAAATTTTTTTAAATAATACAAACTACCAAGGAGCTTTGTAGTTACATCACTTTAAATAACAGGAAGGCTTTGCCAATGAGGCCTAGCAGCGGCTAGAGTTGAGGCTCTGAGACCCGAGGTTCGAGTTGAATCATACGGAGGCGAAAATTGTCTTTCATCGTAGTTTTCCTCTTTAGGAAAGTTGTTCCCATAATATATGGGTGTTAGTCCACAATTGTGGTTTTAAATAGTTATAGTTTCTTTCTTTCAATTGTAATAAAAATAAAGAAAAGGAAGAGCTTAGCTTAGCGCAGGCTGGTGAGGCCACTGAGACCACAGAGACCACGAGGTTGATTGAATCCCTCTGGAGGAGAAAATTGTCTTCCAGCGTAGTTTTGCTCTTTAGGAAAGTTATTCCCACAATATATGGGTTTTAGTCCATAATTGTGGTTGTAAATAGTTATAGTTTCCTTTCGATTGTAATAAAAATAAATAAAAGGAAGGCTTTATTTCTTACAACTAGAATAATATAAACAAAGAGTTCTACCTTAGAGAAAATGCTTAAAATGGACCCGAAACCAAAGTTGTATTCCCTCCGTCCCAAAATATAAGTCATTTTATTTATTTAGATTTGTCCTAAAATATTTGTCATTTAACATTACCAATACAATATTTATTACTCTTTTCTCCATCTTACCCCTAATTTATTATCAATCTAACAACTTTTCATTACTTAACAAGCGATGCATTAATGATAGTCAATGGGCATTTTAGACATTTAACCTTCAAATTTATGACATTCAACCATTTTCTTAATCATGTAATAACACCCAAATTGACTTATATTTTGGGACGGAGAGAGAGTGCATAAGTATTTATTTGAGAAATAAATTGCTTAAAGTATTTTAAATACTACCTTAGTCCCATAAAAAATGTTCAACTTATTAAAATGATTTGTCTCATAAAAAGTGCCAATTTAGAAAATCAATACGTCTCTTAATGTAATTTTCCAAACATACATCTATCATAACATTCAATGTTTATATATTTACTCCCATAAAAAGTGTCAATCTTTTTAAAATGAATTGTCCCATAAAAGTGTCCGTTTGAAACCAAAACATCATTTAATGCATTTTTCCAAACATACCTGTCATAACATTTAATGTTTATATATTTATTTCATATTCCAAATGAGCATTTATTATGTGATAAGGGCATATATGTCTATCACTATTTAAAATGCAACACGTTAATTGTTTTCTTAATCATGTGTGCATCACAAAAAATGGATAATTTTATGAGGCGGAGTAGTATTTCATACTCCCACGTTCGAAATAAGCGATCTGATTGCCAAATGCACACATATTAAAGAAACCATTTACTTGCATTGACTTTTATATGAAATATACTATAATGCCCTCAACTAAAAAACATTTGAAATACAAAGACATTTGGAGTACCAAAAATATGCATTTAATGAAGGGTAAAGTAGAAAAAATACATTAAATATTCCATTGAAATCTGACTGCTTGATTATTTTGAAGCAATTTTTTGGCAAGCTGCATCGAGATATTATGGAGCGGAGGAGTATTCCAAAAAGAGCATTTATTACGTGATAGGGTTTATATGTCCATCACTACTTCAAATACAAAACATTAATTATTTTTCTAATTTGTGTGCACCACAAAAAGTAGACACTTTTTGTGAGACGGATGTAATACTATATTTACGAGAACTTTAATACTACCATGTTCCATAAAAGTGTCCACTTTTTCAAAATGAATACTCTCATAATAAGTGTGTCCATTTAGAAAATCAATACATCATTTAATTCATCTTTTCAAATATACCCTATCATATCATTTAATGTTTATATATTTTTTCATAATCCAAAACAAGCATTTATTCTCTTTGCGGCCATTTAATCGCCAAATCGCTCTCCGCTTCTTCTCATCATCCTTTGATACTACCTTGGTCAATTGTGCAAAATACGTGCTTGAGGCGATAAATCTTTTGAAAGTTGTAGCAAGCAATTCAATCCCATCCACCGTAACGTTAAAAACCTCCCTCAAGCAATTCGCGGTGCACAAATATTCCTCTACAGAGGTAATATCTTTGTTATGGCTCCTCCGTCAAGAGGCTTTGCCCACAGCGAATATGCTTACACCTGAGACCTGAATATTACGGGCGATGATACTTGTATGACTTGCCATAGTCACCGGAGACTCTTTACGCCGCGCTTTTATTTGTGGATGAGTTTATAGCGCTTAGAAAAAGGTAGTGGCTCCTACATACCACCGCCACTTTTTAGGTATTATGGACCACGGGAATATTGGATAGATACATGTAAGAGCCGAGGATATGTGCGGAGAAGGCGATATTATGCAATGAAGGTTCACCATTCGTGAGATCATGATGGGCGCTTGGTATTGGCAGAATCAGAGAGTGCATCATACGGAAGAACAACGCCCCTCAGTGGAAGTGTTCATTCCTCAGGCAGTTCGTAGGGCTAGGGAATTGAAAATAGCTTGGAATAATTAAGAGTTACTATAGTTACAACGTGTTTTTGTGGGTTATATAGGTGTGAACATGTGTTTTCGAGGCACATGTTGTACATATTTTTGCATAATGTTTAATGAAGATCCAGTTTTATCAAAAAAAAAAAAAAAAAAAAAAAAAGCATTTATTATAAAATAGGGGTATTTATTTTATTATTTTTAAAATAAAACATATTAAATATTTTAACAATATATGTCACCACAAAAATTAAACAAACTTCTTGTGGGACAGAGAGGTTGTAATTGTATTGTGTAATCACACCGGAGGCGGACCCAAGTGGAAGGAAGGGGTCAGGGACCCCGCTGAAATCTGAAAATCGATATATTTTTATTAGTAAAAAAAGTAAAAACAAATTATAAGTTTACTTAAATTTATTTTCTTTCCTAAATCATTTTGACTCTGTATTTGAATATTGTTGTCAAGACTAGTAGAATGGATATACCAATTAATGGTACCGGTATTTAATTTTAATGTGCATCCAACTAAATTAAAAACAAATACAATTATACCTTACCATCAATCTGACATATGAAAGGTTCTATGATTTTTTTATTAATATTATTTTTACAGCATAGAGCATTTTATTAAGAATCTATCAATGTGTTAGAAAATTACAAAGTACAATCAGCCACAAAGTACCATGAAAAAACAATACTAAGAATCAAACCTACAATAAAGGATATAAGGCATAAAAAAATTTCTTAGGAAAACAAGACTGAGTATGTTGGATTGGATTATGTAAGTTATTTTGGTATAAAAAAAACTAGTTAAAAACTCGTGCATAATGCACATGTGATATAAATGTAAAACAAATCTATTTATAAGGAAACCGGAATACTTAACAAAAAATAACTCAACTACTCTATATCATAGGCAAAAGGACATTATACTAATTGGGATCCACGAACCCCATAAAAAACTCCATATTTTCTCTATACAAGAATATTTTGTGTTGTGATAAATAAAATTGACTTTGAAAATTTTTACGAACCACCCTAAAAAAATGGATCCACTTGTGCATTGATCGGGGTCAATCAGGTTATAAAATACTTGACCACCATAAACCAGTACTAGCAAGAGGACTAGGCCCGTACGTAGTATAGCTATAGTGAATCAAGGTCGATCCCACGAGGAACCAATTGTGAATCATCTTATATACAAACAATTAATTAAACATGTCAAAGGACATAGAAGCGATCTACGACCAACATAAAACAAGAAAGGTAAAGACATGACTCAACACAGCGTAATTAACCTCCCCGATTATAGTCTTTATCGTTTGAACCTAGATAATTTATATAATAAAGCCAGAACTAATTAGCTGTCAATCCGTTTGTATCTATCTTAGATTGGCTCGGTAGTCATCCTCTAAAACTTGGCGTAGCACCGGTAGAGTCAACTAGATCAACTGTGATATTGTTCGTGACTTACGCGCTTTTAAGTGCCTCCATCTCATATAACTCACGCGCTTACGACTACAGGATGCCGATATTAACCGTACACCTCGTCTGAGCAACATTCCTATGGTTAGGCGTACTTCTAAGCGATTACTCAAGCTCTCGTCCAACTAGCAATTACCAAGTTATAGTCTCATTACTAATCTACGGCGTATGTATAATCAGTGCTAGCAATCCCCAAATATAAACCTACACAGAATAGCGAGCGTCCGTGAAGAGCAATTCATAAGCCTACTAAGAGTTTTATATTGGTATTTCCTTTTTACACATTTTAATTAAACTAAGCGAGTAACGTAGCCATAGCCATACCTGTTTGAGATAATAAATTCTATTAAGTTAACCTAACCATAAAGGCGTGGCTATCTAACGGATGAACACGAGGGCTCGATCGACCGAATAGTTGGGCTCGGTCGACCGAATGAATCTTTTCCCAGTTACATCCTGAGCGTATCTCTCCGGTGTTTACATCATACACAATGGATTAAGCGATGAATTAAGTAAAGCATTCATATAAACTAACTTAGATACACATTAATTAAACAATGCAGTTCATGGATAGAAACTAAGTAGATGATGTAGGTTATGGGATCCTCATAGACAAGGTATCGCCACCTTCCCAACGTCATAGCCTAGATCTACATCATCTAGCTATGATTAACTAATTCAAGCGATAAAGCATAATTGGGAAATAATTACTTACAATAAAAGCAGAGAAAATAAAGGCTTACATATTTGCGGCCCTTAAATTGCTTGGAGACCCTCAAATTATTCTACATTGTATCAAAGTATATTATGAATTGTAAGATTGAAGAAAGAATGAAGGGATGAAGGATGATTTACAATTTCTAAGTAGGCTGCTTTGCTTATATAGGGGTTTCTGGTGACTTATGAAGGATCTAGAAGGTAAATCTGAAAAAATCCGATAAGTGACCGAGATGACACACTCGGTCGACCGAAGCTATAGGCTCGATCGGCCGAACCTAACTTTTGCACATGTTGTCGTTTTCGTCTAT
Source organism: Gentiana macrophylla (assembly GCA_026214975.1). NCBI lineage: Eukaryota > Viridiplantae > Streptophyta > Magnoliopsida > Gentianales > Gentianaceae > Gentiana > Gentiana macrophylla. The sequence continues at coordinate 4,532 of JAOBSW010001194.1, read as the reverse complement.
CTTGCTCCCCACTTGCGCTTGCGTGTTGATCGATTAATCTTTCATTTAATGCTCCGATTTTCTTCCTCTATTATCTTGAGATTTCGATTCAGCGATATTTATCTTCCCGATTTATCACGATCTACAAAATCGGCAATTATCGCACAATAAATCGGGTTTTAATAATAAAAATAGCTAAATACCAAAAATCATATTAATAATCACTTAACATTAAATAATAAATATAAACAAGTGATTTAATCGAAATATATATTATTTGGCTCGATTTAAGGATAATGTTGATGACATTTACGGGTATAATTTGACCGTCATCAACTACCCCCATGACTTTGATCGTCCCGAACAAAGCATCAATAAGTCATTCCCCAAGACAACATTTTCTATGGTCAAATCATACTTACACAAAGAAACCGGAGTCAACTCATACTAGTCATTGCTCATAAGATGTCCATTATTCACTACTTATTATGAATCGAGTGATGTGTGCATGTGCATTCAGTTTATATATTAAATGGCAAGATTAGAGTTTATCACGGACCTCATATCAAAATTCACCAACATCGGCATTCATACTTCTTAAGCCTCATGAATGGTTAAAAGCACTAGAACAATAAGCAAGAGCGTGTCTATGGGGTTTTGGACTTGGAGACCGAGTACTACTCAAAGCCTCTTAAAGAGTTGAATATTCTTTTCATATCTTCATATTTTTCAAATACTATCAATCTCAAGGAAGAAAACTTTTAGAGTATCCCCTATCTTAGATCATGTATAGCATCGAATATTACCACAAGCGGCGGGAGCTCTTTGGTAATGTTACTACAAGCCAGTGTCTAACATTTTGCTACAACACAGTGCGTCTCAAGCTTATTACTCTTGCTTTAATGGCTAAAAGATAAGAATGCATCGTGAGATAGATATTGATACTAAGTTCACATAACCAATCATCTATGCAATGTACAAATAATTTCTTGATTATTATGATTTACTGCGATATACTCGATTCACAGTTGAGTAATTGAATAATAAATAACTACTTGCAAAAGCAGGCATGAATATCCTTAAATTTACTTAACATAAGTATAAAATGATCACATACTCATGAAACTTGGTTCCTTTCCTATCAATTCTTAGCTAGGAACTCACAATTCTAAAGTACGAGATACATAATATAGTATTTATTCAATTTTTTCAATCATGTGCCGTTTCATTCAATTTTCAATTATAACATAACATGGCTAAGTCTCCTACCCCCACTTAAACATGGCATTGTCCTCAATGACAAAAATAAATGAGAGTTAAGAAAAAAGACTTAGCTCGGAAACTTGACTCTCAAGTAAAGGAAAAGATCGGAGTAAATTTACGCACGTTGTGGAGAAGCAAGTGAAAACACTGTATAAGCGAGACAAACTCCACGAAACCGTTAATAACACCTTGTCTATGGAAGTTATAGAATAATGTGGCGATAATTAGGTATGAATACCGAAAAACATTTTAAGCCACTTTATTTTATACAACCAATGACAAGAAACCAAAAAGAAAAATACTAAATAGAAAGAAAAATAAACGAGCAACTAAAGATGGTGGTCTTCATCTAAAAACCGGGTGGATAAGACAAAGATCAAAAAGCATAACCCCATGTGGGAAAACACGAGGTGGGTGGCTCACTATGTAATCAGTCCATTATAAAGAGAAACTTGGTAAGGTATAACGGATGCAATGCGACTATAGGCTAAAGATAAAATTGAATACTTAAGCGCGAAACTTCTCGCTTGCATTGGATATCAACAACTTAGGAGATGTAGCTACTCATCGAAATTACTAATAACCCAATGTATCACGTAAAAGTCATAACCGTCATCAACAAGGTTTTATCGGTGTGATAGTTCGAACAAAACTTATCATCTAGAAATGCGGAATAGAGCGGAAAAATGTGAAATTGAAAACTTCCGGTAGAAAGATAAGTTGTACTTTGATCAGAACCAAAAACCTTTAAAATCTAGCTAGGTTGAGGCTACACTAACCACAGCTAGGATCATGAAAACTAAAATGATAAAAGACAATCATTAAAACATAGCAATATTTCAAATTCCATAAAGACAAAGGTATTTTGTAAAAATGGAGGTTGAAGTAGGATGGGTTTATAAAAGATATATATATGTTAAGGCCATATTTATATGATTATTAAGGGTTTATTTCATTATTATTTTCCCCACATTTGCATAATTTATATAAGAATTAAGGGTTTAAGTGTAATTATTAAGTAAATGTCATTTTAATATGGTTATTTGCAAAATTGGTTATTTTAAGTGTTTAATTGATTTAATTATGATTATTTGGATTTCACTACATTTGCAATGTTTATTTATCTTTTAGGAGGCTTAATTTGAGATGAGAGAGGATCAATTAAAGATATGGGAAAATAAAAGAGATAAGGAAAGAAATCAATCAAGATAAAGATGGAAATATCAAGAAATCCGTTCTGCATCAATGCGGGCGGCGTCCATGCAGCGTCCAATGTGGGCCGGGCGTCAGTAGTCGGACGAGCGTCGAGGAAGAAAAGTTGAGCGAGAGAGTTTGGGCGGAATCTGAGCGGCGTCTTTATAGCGTCTAAGGCATCTTGAGCGGGCGTCCATATAATCACGAGCAGCGTCCGCGCCCGACCCTAAGGCTAACCGACTTAGCACTCTATAAATGACAGCGCCCAACCACAGGATATACTTTTTACACAACATTGAGATCGCAATTTTCACCCAAAGCTGCGGCGAACCCTAATTCCATAGAGATGAATTTCTCCAATCCAACAATCATACTCAACATGATTGTTGGCTAAAGCTCTCTGCGATGAGTCGACGGAGGAAGCCCATCATCAACACAACCAAGCTAGAGAGTTCGATGCTTTATGTTAGTGAGTTTAATTTATAGTTTTTCATCACTTTGGATCTTGTTTTGTATTGTTCATGTTTTGTTGGAATTAACGATTCGATGAAGCGATTTATCTATATCTATATGCTTGGATCTATGTATGAAAATATATTGGTTTAAGTTTTATTTAAGTTCAAGTGATCACGATTAATTGTGTTATAAGAAATTATGCATAGTTGATTGAGTAAGAGTATTAGAGATAATCTTGTGATCATGTTTTGATTCTTTGTTTAGTTTTACTTGAAAAGATAAGCGAAACTCTAAATTTAGTTGAAGAAATTTAATTGAATTAGTGAATAGATCCTTTACTAAAAACTACATCTTTAGATCACCATCTAGTTGGGGTTGTTGGTTGATGGGTGGATTAGTTGCCTCATTGTTTTCCTTTACTTATTTGTTACTCAATTAGTTGTGTCGTTTAAATTAAGCTTAGTTTAAGTTCTAGTTTTATAAACCTAATTTCCTGCTTTGTTTTCCTGCACTTTTTACCTTGATTCGTAATCGGACGTTAGTCATAATAGCGAGGCTTTCGTCCATTAGATTTAGTTTCCAGGCATTTCGTTCATCAAAGTGAGCGGCTTTCGTCCGTCTCTTCTGTTTTCTTATTTTACGCTTGTTTTTATTCTGTTTTAGTTTTAATTCTTAGGTTTAGGTTTTAGTTAGTGTCAACCTTAGTTTAGTTAATAATTGTGACATAATCGATATAGGTTTATACTTGAATTGATAAACATTCCACTCCTTAGGGCGACCGTTAACATCTATACTCTGATCCTTATACTTGGGGTGTTTGATTTATAAATTGTAAAACTCGTTTTACGAACAAGTTTTGGCGCCGTTGCGGTCGATAGCGGTTGTCGGATTCTATTTAGGACAATTTTACGTGTCAAAATTCGTTAGGAGCGCAGCGGTAGTATTTTGACCATAACTTTCGGCTCGAGTGTCCGTTTGGGCGTAGGACCCCAATCGGAGAAAGCTCGTTCCGGCGCCCGACGACATGGTGAACCGCCGTGAAGCCGTTCAGTGCGTTTTCGGAGTCAAAATCCACTGTTTTCCCCTCCATTTTGGCCTAGAAGATTTCAAAGCGTTTTTACCGTCTTAGTGTTTTCTTGTTTTTAAACTTTTAAGTAGGTAGAGTTTCTTTTCCAGTTTCGGTTTCTATATATTTTCTAAAATAACAAAAAAATACTAAAGCCTTGAGCGGCGTTCACCCATCTTGAGCGCCCGTCTGCCCCCATCCGTCTTACGAGCGCTTGATTCGATGCTCTGCGAAACAGCGTTCACTTCACGAATCCTCTACTGAACTAAGCGTCCACGTACCTTTGAGCATGATTCGATCCACTGAAAATTCACTTTTCTTTTCTCTGCTCTTCTATATTTCTACACTTCTAAATCCTCCAATCTTCTAAACTCGTTCTCATCAACCCTAAGGTTGATTTCTTCTGATACCAGCTTCTGGTTTTATGCAAGCGAGAAGTAGAATGAACTTCTAATCTTCGATCCAGGCACAGGCGATCTATTTTTAGAAGGAGGCTTTTCCCTCATTCGGACATAATGGCGGATCAAGATCCACCAATTCCAAATCAGATCCCCAAGCTCAGTTAAATTTAATC